>BGNK01004814.1:3353-48266 GCA_003297005.1 Symbiodinium sp. clade A Y106 | reverse complement strand
CCGCTAGTTTAGCTCACGGCTGTTTCGTGGACTGTGGCCGCAAAACAGCTTCCAGAGTGGGAAAGTACTAAGGTTGACCCAACAGAACCCACACATTATACCTAAAGGTCCGTGCCACAGGGGCTTATAGGGTTTTTGTTTATGTTTCATACCACTGACTATAGGGTTTAGGGCTGTAGCTATACATAGGCTATTAGGGTGTATTGGGCTTGTTTATGCTTGATAGGGTTTAGGGATATAGCTGAAGGCTATTACAAGTCTTCGTGTTTGGGGTTCTGGGGGCTTTTTGAGGATTGAAAGCGTGCGGAGTGGGGACCGATTTCTATAAATGTTTGAATCGCCCCCAAGAGGCTGTGCAGAAACGCTCAATGAATCCTACATTGATTCATACAGGTGGTCACGGACCGCACAATATTCTGAAACTGGCCCTACCCCAGAAGGAAGCAGGATTCATGCCTCAGGTGCGGGCAGACCAATCCTGGCAACTCGGGGATGATATGGTGGACTCTCGGCGCTGTTCATTTTATTCTCTTTTTTCTTGAAGAAGAAGGAGGAATCCTTCACCCCAGACGAACCATAACCAGACACTCTGTTTTCCTTCATGTTCGGCAGCTAAGGATCCAGAGCCCAAATGGCAGCACTTTTACCTCACGTGGCTTCCGCGCGAGGAGCTTGAAGAACACCTTGGGGGCCGCGCAAGGAGAATGTTCAACTCAGACCTCCACGGCCTGAGCTATCGGGATCGAGCAGAGTTGAAACCGGGTGCATGGAAAGAGTTTTCTAGAGCCAAGCTCGGGACAGCCTGAAGATCTTTGTTGAAACAACTTACTGATAGAGAAGCAACGTTTTCAGGTACAGATGTTCCCCACCGATGCTTCAAGAACGGCTCAAGATTGTTGAGCAAATCCGCCCTAAACCCCTAAAACCCTAAAGCCCGAAACCCTAAACCCAAGAACGGCTGAGGATTGTTGAGCAAATCCTGGAGCAAGCTTTGCAGTGCTCCCGCGATCTGGACGTCGCTTGCAAGGAGTTGGAGGAAGCCTGCGCCAAGGCCTCCCCACTAATCACTAGCTTTTGGAGCCTCAATAATTAGAATGAATAGGATTCCTTTAAAGGGTCTTATAAGGTAAGGGTTACTATAATGGTTATTATGGGGCTACTTTAATGTAGGAGCCGAAATAATTAGAATAGGGGTCCCTTAAAGGGGATCCCTTAAAGGGCTCTATAGAATGTCCGAGTGTGAGTGCTGAAAGGGGTCTATAGAGGATCTATAGTAGGGTTCTACAATGTACGGGCCTTAATAATCGGAATAGGGTTTTGGTGCCCGTTATACTTTGTTTATAATAAGGAACACCCCAAAATGGTATTGGTAATTATTTAGGCCCCTATGCGAACCCGAGAGTCTCAAGGTTCAAGTGCGAAGTTCTGAACTACTACAGAGCTAGGGCGTTTAGGGGTAGTAAGCCCGTAACTTATCGAGCCTTGTGCGCCTAGTCCAACTCTAAGCATTGCCAGACTGAAGAGATGGCACACAAGACCTGGAGTTTATAGGGGTTTTAGGGTTTAACGGTTTTGAGCTTTGGGCGAGAGTTTAGGGGTTTTGGGTTTAGGGGAAGTAGCACAGCATGCAAAAGGTGACACATTGAGGGCATGATGCTCTTACTTCTTGAGTGTAGGAATGGCCTGATCCCTAAGTCGTACCCCCTGCAAATCGTGAGGACGAAGCTAACGAGATTGAACTCAGCAGGGGGCCCAAGAGCATGGCAGTGCATGACATGGGAGATGCACAAAGCTGAGTGAAGGTTCACGACCGGGTCTACTTATAGAACAGAACCCTCCCACCTAGCATCAGGGCCGAATCCCAAACTTCGGAAGCTGCGGAACTGCGTCCGTCTGCTGAAAATGGTAATTTTAATTGTCAGCATAGTAAGACTCATGCTGCATTGCCACATAAGCTATCGCAAACACGGGCACGAGTTGCGAAGAGGCCACCCTCTAGGGTATGAATTCGATCGGCATCCAGGCCAGCCGCGGCAGGCGGGATCAGGTCACTTCATGCCGAGGAGCATAAAGTTTGTGAGCAGAGTCACTGGGACACTCCTTTGCAAAATGATTGCAGATCGAGCCTTCCAAACAGGGAGCCAACTCCAGAACATCGGAGAAGGAGGCACAGTGGCAGCACTTCCCCCAAACCCGGAGAGCCCGCCGTAGACTTCGGCCTCCTATCTTCTGGACATGTAGAAACAAAAAAGGGACACTACCCCAAGCCCATGAGTCGATCTTGATCTAAACTCACCAACCCCGGACCGGAGGATTTTGGGATGTCTTCTCCCGCTGAGGCCGCAGAGCCTTGGAAGACCATCGAAGCTTGGCTTCTGAGATGCAGCGCGTTGGGGATTGTCAATCCGAAGGAGTGAGTACGTGGTAAGTCACTGAGTACTGACAGACCGACAGAGAGGCAGAGAGAGAGGGAGAGAGAAAGAGAGAGACCCAAGGCCCTGTCAAAGAAAGAGTGTCTGTCTGTGTGTGTGTTCTTTCATGAGAAATTCATTGCCTGCAGATTTCGGCTTCATGATGAGAGCCTCCGGTGATTGAATTATTCCACCAAGGCATGAAAAGGATGAGGTGCACTTGTTTTGCTAAGACTCGTGTTTGCAAGAGCAGCGGAAACTGTAATAGTGCAGACCAGTAGCCATGCAATTGAAAGCTTGTAGATATCCCCAGAGTAACACTATGACCGTTATGGGAACTTGTATCACTCAGGAGTCATTGGCATGACGGTCGTGGGCGCCTCGATCCACTTCTCCCTGCTGGCACAACTGAAGCCCGAGGTGGTTTTGGTTGAGGAAGCAGCCGAGGCAAGGTCGTGGGCGGTGGTTGTCGGTTGCTAGCGCGCTACATATGACTTGGACAGTTTCGATTGCGACTTGCTAGGACTGTAGTAGGCATGCTGTTGCTACTGCTATGGTGCTGTTGCTGCTTGTCTCAGTTCTAAGAATGTACGTACTACCATTATCATCCTGCCGCTCTCGTAAAGCCTCCGTCATCGAAGGCACACTTGAAATTGCCACAGCCTGCGGCAACTTTCAAAGTTGCTGTTGGCCGAAAAGCTGATACACAGCACATTACATTGCTGTAAGTCTATGGGCTCCCTTTCAGTCCACATCCTAGTCCTAGACCCGAAACCTGGCTTTCTGCTCTTGCGCCCGGGCACCCGAGGTTCTGGAGCCACAAATTCTGGCAGTTCTTGGCCCATGGGTCAAGCTCCTTTGTTTCTGAAAGATATCTGTTGCTGCAGTGTTTGAGCGGGGTCAGTGAGGATGCCAGGAATCCACGTCGAAACAAATCCTGATATGAACTCGGTACCGCAGCCGAGGCAGCTGATCATGATCGGAGACACAAGTTGCTCGGCAAAGCAGCTTTGTCTCTGCAAGGTTCTTTGGGCTCTCCATAAGAAAACTCCCGGGTCATGATCCCAGGCTTTGCAGCATGCCGGGTCCTAGATCACTGTAGCTGCAAGCAAAGTTACAGTAGCAAACCTTCGGTTGCTTTTACGTCCTCTTACCCTCCAAGATCAGCTGCCGCCGCAGATCGAGACATTTAAACTGAAGCGGCAGCTTGGCTCAGCTCTTGGAAGGGTTTAAGGTTTACGTCGGACTGGAGGTTTGGGGATAGATTTATAACTGAGTAATGTCCTGCTCTCCCCCGGCTTCTCAGCTCTGGCCCAGATAGAACCATAAGATCTCGCTCGCATCGAGCTGCCGTCGCCAGCAAACTGCAGCGGCACGGAACGCAAAGGAAGGACGACATCAGCAGAAACCGCAACAGCAACACCACGACAGCAGCAGCAACGGAGACGATGATGGCGCAAGCCAACGACCAGGCAAACATTGTCACCAGCAACACCGACAACCCCAGTGGAAGCAGCAGCAAGACCAGGCTATTCTCAGCCATATTGGTACCTGGTAACAGCAGGACCATGTGAAACAAACTGCCCAGTAAGTATGCCCTTGAAGTTCGTCAGGGAGCACCACTTCGACGTGAGCATGATGGAGCGCCTGATTCTGAATCGTTTGGAGAGTGTGCAGCTGTGTAAGCAGAGTCGAATGCTTCCCGATCTGCGATCCCTTCTGGAGCCGATCTATCCAGATCTGTTTCCTGGGTGCACATGAGCCCTAAAGGGTCCTACTATAGGGGCCTAAATAACTATAGTAGAATGTGCCCCAAAACCCTATTCTATTTATTAAGGCCGCTTTTTAAACCTTGAGTTCTTTTCATTGGTTCAAAAGTCAACTCAGCAATGCCTGACCCGGAGTTCCAGAGCAGACAAAGGTGTGACAATGTAAAGATGACGAAAGCCTTGAAGGCCCCAGAGTCTGGGCTCTTGTTAAGGAGTTTAATTTAAGTTACCATAATAGGGTTCTATAGTAAATAATATGGTTTCCTTATTATGGTAACTTAAATTAAGTCCCTTAACAAGAACCCAGGAGTGTGTTGCATTGCCTGTCTTCTTCTGGGATTGTGGGGATCCAGAAGCCCGTATCGACCGCAGTCTCGTGAATGAGTCTGAGCAACTTGGCCTGGAAAGCCCCTGCAGCGCGGGATGTCGCGGTAGTCAGTGGACCCTTATAAGCCCTCTCAGCAACCGAAAGCTGTTAGAGGAAGTACGCATAGGGATAGTTTACCCTCAGCACCAAATCCTCCATGCATAGAGGTGCGACCGAGCGGTTCACTTGGCGGCATTCTTCATCTCGGAGGGTTTTGCCCCAGGGGAAATCACCCTGCTCGCCCCTTATGTACCCTGGCGTGGCGACAGGAAGAGCTGTATATCTTTCGGGGCAAGCGAGCTCTTTGTTGAACCCATGAACTGAAATGGGGTCAGGCTAGTCGGACGCTAAAACCGGCATTCGAAAGCACAAACCTGGAGGCGGGGCAAGTTTCTTTGCTGAAGAAACGACTGGCGACAGAGCTTCCCGAGTTGGTCCACACGCAGCCAAAGGACCTCCCAGTTGTGAGCTCGGTTGACAGGCCAGAGAGGGGCGAAATGGAATGAACCCCTTTTTGGTTCAAGATGTTTGACTACAGGCCTCCTATCGATCCTACTGTATATTGTCGGCAGTTGGGGTTGAGGCTGTGCTGTGAAAGCCTTTTGCTATCCAACATAAGCAGGTATCAAGGCGCAGAGAACTCCATCGTCATTGTCTCCTTGGTCCGGTCAAATCCATATCGGAAGCTAGGGTTTTTGGGCTGGGACGATGGAAAGCGACGGATGTGCGTGGCACAGTCTCGAGCCAAGTGTGTCTTGGCAAGTGGGCGTTGGTAGTGTATTCGGCTCTCACAATTTGCTTTAATCCGTTTTTCTGTCATGTAATTATAGAACATCGTACTTCCGAAGTAGGAAGCCTGGCATGTCCGAGAGCGAGCACTGAAATAGAAGGGTTGCTTCCTTTCAAGGTGGTCTCTACTTCGTTGGTAATGCTCACTGCCTGCGGAATGCGCCGCACTGGGGAAAGTTGCTGGAGCTGCTTACGACTCGAGGAGCTATTGGACCCAAGTTCCCTCAGCGATGCCGAAGGCATCCTGAGATCCGCAAGGATGCCGAAGATGCTTCTGGTTTATGGATAAAGGGCTGTATCCACACCGCGCAGTGCCCGATCGATGAGTCTACGTGCATGGCCCGGCCTTGCGACAAAAGCGAAAGTGTCTCGGAGTGGTCAAAGTGCTTGTGTTGCTCCAAGATCTCTATGCACTCCCTGCAAAAGTTTTCGGCAAAAGTTTGTCGTTCCTATGCTGGTTTGTGTTCAAGAGTCTCTGCGGAGCCCAGCCCCACACCCTCTGCCTAAATCGTCTATTCAACATGCAAGTTCAAAGAGGCTTGTGAAGTACTCGTACCAAACAAAGCAAGTCAGAGTTTTTGCAGCAATTATTCCGTCTGCCCAGGAGACGGCCCGGAGGATATGGAGAGACCGTGCAAGAGCCGGCGGTGTACATAAGCTGCAGAGATCTTCAAAGTAGGGTTTAGGGTGACATAAGCGCCAAAGAAACCAGGAGTTCAAGATGGAGCGAGATGTCTCGGGCTTTTGAAGCAAAGCCTAAGCCTAAGCTCCAAAGCCATCTTCGAACCAATACCTCGAACTTGAACTCGAAGATCAAGCTGCCTACACTTCAGAGTCTGGACGACCGGAGGCAGGGAGACACAAAGGAGCCTTTGAAACAGAGAGGACAAGTCCAAACTCTAAAGTCCGGAATCCTTTAGTCGCGTGCCAAGAGAGAGCCGGTCCTGCACCGATTCGCCGGCTGGCCGCGAGTGAAGCGACAGCAGAATCGACGAAAAAAGTCGACCTCGCAACTGGGTTCCAAAAGCTGTGCCTTCAGTAAAAGCATCGGCGGGCCCTCAGAGTTTAGCAGCCCGCAGCTTCCGCATGCTACCATGGGGTGGCATAGTAGAGGTTCAGAAAGGGTAAAACTTCGATAAAACAAATCGGCGGTTGCCCTAAATTGAGGCCTCGGAGAAAAGAACGAATGTTGCCATCTCTGTTGTTGGCACAAGGCAACTTCGACAACATCCTAGCTTAGCATGAATAGGCTCGGTGCGAAGAACGGCGTATGGAACTGAAAGCAAACAATGCCAACATGCAGCAGACCAACCAGAAGCAGTCAAGATTTTTTCGACTGATTTATCTCATTATTGCCTAAGCTGTCCATCGCCCATGGTGCGGAGTCGTTTGTCCTGGGTCCGGGCTGTTTCCTCCCACGCCCAAGTAGATAGAGATTCACGAGCGCTTGCATCGATACTTCATCAGGCCACCAAAGTCTGAGTGCTGTTCCACATAGTCCCTTCAGCTTGCATTTCGATTCTCTGAAGCACGAGCCAACAAACCTTGAAAGCTTTTCTATACGCTTAATTAGCCGTGAGCCCGAACCTCAACCTGGCAAAGTGTGCCTAACGAAGGGTGTCCCTGAACCCTAAATTAACCCTAAACTTGGCCCTAAACCCCCAAACTCTGCCTAACCCTACTGTAAGCGCCTAAACCACTGATGCCCGAAACCCGTTTCCTCGGAGGTGCAGAAGATCATGCAGATGGGAGTCGCCACGAAGCCCGAGTTCAAAGGGAGGACCGGGTTTAGGATTTGGGATATCAGAATTAGGGCTTTGTTGGGTTTAAGACCACCTCTCCAAACTGTAGGTTTTCGAGGGTTCGGGGAAGTCGGCTTCAGGGCATTTTAAGAACTGAGAGCAGTTGTGACAGCCTTTTGGTTCCGGTTACCTCGAGTTCGATAGGAGGCTTCCGATAAGGACGAATTTGGGCTTGAGGTTGCTAGCTAGGTACTTCACCGGCATGTGTGTTCAATCACGCCAGGAGAGACCAAATCAAAGTCACGCGAGAGACGAGGGTGCAGATGAAAGACCTTCCCATGCTGCCGCAGCCCCAGTCACGAGACTTCGAAACGTAACCTTGAGGGCGCTCCATACTGTCAGCTTCTGTAATTTTGGACTTCATGTTGCACATTACATTGCTTTTCATTTCTCTCAGTTGATAATCGTACCCCTACCTTAGAGCCAAGGACAAGAAGCCATGGCAAGATCTTGGAGGGTTTTTGGGCGCCAGACAG
Source organism: Symbiodinium sp. clade A Y106 (assembly GCA_003297005.1). Classification (NCBI taxonomy): domain Eukaryota; class Dinophyceae; order Suessiales; family Symbiodiniaceae; genus Symbiodinium; species Symbiodinium sp. clade A. The sequence goes on along the minus strand of BGNK01004814.1, from coordinate 40,652 downwards.
AACGATGGGTTTGCGGGTTGCCTACCATCAGCTTTCGAAACATGGCCTTGTAAGACTTTCGGACAAGACCCGATCAATCACTGCATCTACCGGAGCTGCTACAGCTCAATCAAGAAACAGCTAGACTTCCGAGCAGTGGATGCTTGTTTGGGTAGGCTTCCTGGCCACAATCCCGGATCCCCTTCTGCGTAGAAGTCTGTTCAGGGTTGAGCCTCGGGAAGCTAAGGCCGCTAAGGTTCAAGAACTTGAGTTCTTAAGCCTGCAGGATTCTGGGAAAGCCCCGGCAATGAGCAAAGCCTTGCAAGTGCTTGCCAGGCTTTCCGAGATCGGTTACGAAGAGGTAGCCTCCGAAGTCATGCAGGAGCATGGGCTTTGGAGTTTGGCATTGGGGCTTCTGCGAGTCAGGGCCATCGGGAGAGGGATTTTTTCACGCAACCTCGTTCTGTTCTCGTTCGGCAACGGCCTGGCGCCGAGCTGTAAAGCTGCTTCTTCGCGAGCCCTATATGGTTCCAGTTACCTAAATAGTAGGTTACTGGGGTATATACTATATGGTTAGTCACCTACTATTTAGGCAACTGGAGCCCACTATTTAGGTAACTGGGGCCCTAGAGGAAGGGACAAGGAACTGCGGTGCCACCTGTTCGCACTCAAGGTTGGTCGATAACGAAGTGATAACCAGCAGCAAGGTCATGTCACCAAGACCGGTGAAAAGAAAGGATAGAACACCAGACGACAATCATGGTCGAAGAAAGATGCCAATGCCCAAAACTGCAGCTTAGATGCTAAACATGTCCACATCAGCCCGAATTAAAGAACCACCAACCACCCGTCGGTGAGGAGTGTGCCTCCCTCGCCGCTGCCTTGGTTTAGTCTTCGACTTCTCTCGGGTTGGGGTTGTTGTTGTTGCTGTTGCTGTTGTTGTTGGTGGTGGTGGTGGTGGTTGTTGTTGTTGTTGTTTTGCTTGAGCCGCCTGAAGGTGAGCGAATTGATGCGCGCGTGCATGCAGATACAGGTTGTTTTCTTCCAGATGTGTATGTGGATGGGTATGTGCAAAGGTATATATGCAAAGGTATACGCACGTTTTGTTTTGCATACATGCAACTTCAGGCAACTATGTGTCTGTTTTTGTATCTGCCTGTTTAACAGCTTATTTATTGTAACAGAGACAGAGTGATAGTTCGATAGACGCTTGTTCCTGATCCGCTTGTGCGCATCATTTCTGGGTTTGGCGAAGTTGTTCTGCGTCGAAGGCGAAGTGCTGCATTGCAAAAACCAAAACAACGATAAAGCCATTGCAAAGACTAGTTCTTGAAAAAGAACGGGCTTGGTGCGTGAAGCTTCGGACCTTAAAGCCATCAATGGTGTCCGTCTCCGGTTCCGAATCCTCACAGCTAGACACGAAGTCCGATGCTACTGTAGAACCTCAATACTAATACTCAAGGCCATGTAAACTGCTGGTAAAGTTTTCAGAAGCGAAAAGTCTTTTGAGGGGTTAGAGTCGGGTTAAGGGCTTGGTACAGGGGTCGGAATATTCCTCGATAGTCATACTATTGCGACATTCCCCCCCGAAAGCCGTATTCTGATGATCAAGGCCCCTATATGTATTAGGGTTTGTCAACTCTGAACCACCAAGTGTAGGGTTGCAGCATGACCTGCATGATTTAAAGTTGGGATCAAGGGTTTCCTTACGTTGTATACGACATCCCGGTGGTTTAGGCTAAACCCTGAACTATTGCCAACGATGCCTGGAATGGGAGTCAGTTAGCTTCCATGAGTGAGGCTGCTTTCAACTGTTGCTTTGAAGTTACCCTGCAATGCGGGCTTTGTCCTTGCTAGGTAGGAGGAATAAAACCCCTTAACCCTAAACCCTAAACCCCGGCTTTGGCCAAGGGATGTAATAGCTGTCACGAGTACATCTTAGTCAACAGTTGCTTCGGAGCCACCCTGCAATGCGAGCTTCGTCCTTGCTAGGTAGGAGGGAAAAAAATCCTATAAACCCTAGACTTTTGGCTACGGCTTCAGGTCCATCTCGTGGATTTGGATGCGGCCCGAGGTCATCTGCGTGGTCCAGGGAGTTTCAGAGAAAACCGCTTCGGTGGTTCTTATGATAAGGAGCCTATCATGTAGGGTTCCAGATAGAGGTCTTACAAAAGCCCACTATTACGTGGGGTTCTATTCTAGCCATTTGAATTCGGAGTTTCTGATCGCTGTCGGGTTTTGCACTCAAGGGCTGAAGGGCTGAAAGCCTCTAGGTGGTACTGACAGAGTCCCTGTAAAATCATACGACCATGCAGGTCCGAAGCCTATGCCCCCATGGCAGCCTCAAATCGTGAAGGCTCGAGATCAGAAGCCGCCATGCATTGTTGGTTCCCTGACAGTCCCTATACAAGTACCCCAGAGCCGTATTCGAGTGACGTATGAAGGCCCTATGACATACTGGGGGGATCATACTGTAACTGGGGCCTATAGGGCTTCCATGGCGCGTTGGAGTTCGAGCTCATCCAGGGATTTCATAAAAAGGGTTCGGATGATCATCCTCCGGCCTTCCATCCAGGGAAGTACTGTGGTCAGGTTTGGGTCCTATGCCTGCGTCTCCTTCCCCCGGTGGTTTCAAGAGGTCCGAGGCTATCGGAACCCTATAAACCCTGTACCCTAAACCGTTCCTGCAATGCGGGCTTCGTCCTTGCCAAGTAGGAGGGAAAAAACCGTTCCTTTAAATCAAAAACCGAAGCACGCGAGAATCGGTCGACCAGTCTTCGGCATCCCAATCAGCCCTTAGCGAAGCCCTGAAGCCCGAAACCGCGATCCCTAGCTCGTCCTTGCTAGGTAGGAGGGGAAAAAAACTCTAACCGTAGGACCCCAAACAGGCTTCTACTTGTAGTTTCAACCCGACAGCTGGGATGCCGATGACCCCGGAGGCTTGCCGAATATCTCGCACACCTTCTCGTCCGGGCCGCAGCTTCTGCTCTTAGGCCTCTAGTGCCCCCAAAGCACAACGAGTAGAGCCGCCGAACCTTAGCGTTCATCATATGTAATAGGCACTCATCATACTGAGCTAAGCCAGTAAGGCTTGAAGGACCTGGCGACTGGATCTGCGAGACTGCGCTCGCCCAGTCATAGTCTGTGCCGGAACTCCCATTTCACGGTAAGAGTGAGGCTACAGGCGACATGCTGAGCCGATGTGGCTGCAAGTTTCAACACCTTTCCGCCTTACCCTGCACGCGAGCAGATAAATTGCCCAATACACACCCCGGTGCCTGCCAAGGCCCGACGGTGTTTATGAGTTCATGGAGCAGCTTCGGGCAGCCCACGGGTTCACCCACTCAGAGCGGGTCCCGATCTCGGATAGCTCTTGCAATGGTGTGTCTGAGAGCGAGGACAGATCTTAGCAGGATGCACCACACCAGAGGGTCTCGGCATGGGACTTGTGAGAAGGTTGTGTGCGCGTGTTCGTCGCAGCCGGTTAAGCCTAAGCAATGGCATCGATTCCCACGATCTTCGCGACGGAATGGGCAGATGCCAGGTTGGCCATAAGGCTCACAAGCCTCAACACGAACTGGCACAGGGTGATGGTAGGATGGCTAGAACTGCAGACGTCCGTCGATCTCAGAAACGCATGCGATGCCGAACTTGGCTCCATAAGCCGGAAGTGCCCAAAGCTGGAGTCACTGGACCTCAGTGACTGCGAGGCGATGACATCATCGGCCATTGTGGATGCCATTCGAAGGTGCCCAGACCTGAAAACCTTAGTTGCGCACGGTCGCAACCCGGTTCAAACTACGAGCGGTTGGCGAGCAATACAGGAAGCCAAGCCAGACATCGAGGTAATCGGCCGCCGATCCCGCTTGGTGATTCGGGTTCGTGCGCCCGGCTTGGGCTGGGATCTCCAGCGTCGGTTCGATGTGGGCGAGAATACGCCGCTGGGTAAAGTGATGGATAAATGGTGCAGCCTCTTTGGGCTGATGTCATCGCAGGTTCGCTTCCTATCGGACGGCGAGCGCATCTCCGCAAGCGACACCTGCGCTTCCTTAGGTCTACAAGATGGCGACGACCTGGACGCACTTCTGGAGCGAACGAACATCGGCCAGTGGCAAGCCCTCGACGTCCCTGAAGCTTCTTTGACACAGCTTGACCGACTTCTACTTGGCAAGTTAGAGCCAAATCAAATCTCCAAGGAGACGCTGCTCTCTATAGTTCGCTCGACTCAGGTCGTGGCTCCGGTTGCGCCGGTTCCCGGCTTGCAGAGGTCAGCTCAAGGCGAAGTGGCTCTCCCGTGGAAATCCTTGAAAGTTCTGGATTGTGAGCAATGCACAAAACTTGTGGAGTGGACAGAGAGGTCCTTCCAGCCGGGGCCAGGTGCTCATGACTTCCAGCTGCGACTAACAGGTGCTGAGCTAGACCAGCTCACCTGTGACAACACCAGCAGGACTCTCGCTGCCTGCGCGGAGAGTGTACTGAATGGGCAGGAGGCAGGTACATGGTAGCCCGAAACAGCATCTTGTGCAAGAGAATTCCCAACTGGAAATCCCAAATAAAACCAATCCCGTCGACAGGTGGCTCCGCCCTATTTCATCCTGCGCCGGCATGCTGCCAGTGACCAAACTCGGCTTCGGATACCTTTCCATCGAGACTACAGCCTCGCAGTTGTCAACTTGAGCTTGACTCTTGTATTGAAGTCATTGCAGTACCTTTTGCGGTTGTCATAATCATAGTAACTAGATACGATTATGCACTACCAATACTGCCAAACTGTCAGTATCAGTATCATTATGCGTGTTGTGTGCGTGTTCATTCTTATTGCTGCTGTATATTTGTGTTGCTACCTGCTACTAGATTGACTCCAGTGACAAGCTGTCATAGACCCCAGCTGCTCGGAGCAGTCCTGTTGTATCAAATGTATTAGCAGTGTAGAGGGAATCACAAGAAGTGGAACAAGAGTAAGCACATGAAGGGTGCAAACCTGACAAGAAGTGAGAGCACGTCTCACCGAATCACAGGTTTGGCATGATCGATGTTGCTTTGGTAAGCAAGGACAGAGCTGCTTGCATCTGTACTTGCTGTCAGGAATTCCGAGTACACCGGCGGAACGCTCATGTTCGTGCATGGTGCTCGTCTCATATGCCCAGAACGCAGACCTGGCTGGGCCACCGCGCACAATCAGACTGCCATCCATGGTGTTTCCCGCATAACAGCTGGAGTGCGATACAACCTTTTGGCAGCTTTCGATCCGGTAGACTAGCCCAGAGCACCGCAGATTTCCATCACTGTCCAGAAAGAGCTGGGCCAGAGCAGCAGCACCTAAGGCCGAGGGTGCAATGTACAGGCTCTCGTTGCCTTTGGCCCGCCAAGGCTGTCGTTCCCTAAAGGCCCTGAGGCCACTCTGCCTCCTGATCCAAGACGCTTGAAGCATATGGGAGCAAAAACTAACCGAACAATGCACAAGGCGTGGGCTGCTACACAAAACAGCAGCGGCAGCAGGGAACTAGGACTCTTGTGTACACCAGCCCGGCACAGCAGGAGCCATCTCATGACAAGCTGTGTACCTGCAATACCTACAGGGTGATAGAAGTGCAACTAGTAAGTACAGGAACCAATGGCACAGACTCCGTCGTAACAAGTCTAAACTTCTAAACTCAAAGCTACAGAGTGGCTCAGAGGCTTGGATGCTCATGGGGAGATTCGGTGTCTGCGGCTCCATGGGTTGACTGCAGGGCCTGCATCAGAATTCTGAACACACGGGCAAGTTTGTTTCGTCCTTTTTCTGTTTGAAGTTGCAAGACTCCATGCGAAGGCTTTTTGTTGCATCTGTCTCGGGCACCAGCGATGCAACAACGGACTTCAGGTGTTAAGGCTGGAGGGCACTCTCCGACGAAGCTCGAGACCCGACGCCGCGTTTTATCTCCTTCCCCTTTCCCTCTGCGGCACCAGTAATCTTACCTTTGGTTAGTAGGGAATGGAGGAATGGGGTATAATTATAACTACTATTACTACCATTCTTCCATTCTCTACTAACCAAAGGTAGGTACTGTCCTGTTTGACGCAGCTTGCAGTTGACATAGAGGTCATGTTGCAGGCCCGACGGAGACAGTACCTGTGAAATGTGTGCATAATCAGGTGCCTACAAACCCCGACCAAGAAAGTCCGAGGCCACAGTGGAGACCACAAAATGCAGAATCCGCAAGCGCGGATGCTCCTATTGTACCCTAGACCATGAAGCCAAAATACTGAAACCGAAGCGAAGGGCCCGGTTCGGGTATCTTCCCTGCGCACGGAACCTGAGCCCAGAAATCCCTGAACTCAGAGTCCTCCCTACCCGAACACCCAGACTTGCGCCCCAACCCCACCGGCTCAAACCCCAGCCAAAACACCCGAACACATCGCTTTAGAGCAGGCTGACTGTGAGAGCTTCAAGCCCTGTCGTCTCCACCCTAGAGACTCTGGAACCCCTTGCTCCCGGTGATGGTCGCTCAAGACCGCGATGCCGAGACACTGGGAATCCCCATCTCCTACTTTAGACCCTACGCCCCAAATTCTAACCGTAGCTTCAATCTCCACCCACCCCCAAACCCTAAGCCACAACTGTAAACTTCTAACGCCACAGAACCTCCGACCATCTAGCCCCGACACCCTAGACAAACCTCCTAGACCTTAAACCGCCTTAAGCCCAAGGGCAGAAACACCCTAACCCCCAAACCCCCTCAACCCTATAAACCCTAACCCCGAGGGCCCCCAAGAGCGGATCCCGGGAGATCAGGTGGACATGCTCGAGTCCTTCCATCGCTTCCAGGGTGAAAAGGACCTCTCGGAGCACCAGCGGCAGGGTTTGTAACGGGGTTGCTTAAAATATTGCTGGCAACGCATCTTCATAGCTGTTATGGGCAACAGAACTGCGATGACGTCAACCATTGGCAGTTAAAGTTTCAGTTTTGAAGCATCAGTCTTTGTCAGAGTCCGTGGGCTTGATGAGGCTGGACTGAGGAAGTGGTTCGAGTCGTCGTAGTTAGCTGTCAAGTCACGAATGTCGTTTCCGAAAATTAGGGGTACCGTATTTGGGGTCCTTATAATAAGGATCCTACAATTTAGGGTACTATATTAGGGTCCCCTATTTTCGGAAACTCCCAAATGTACGGCAGTCAGGCTCCACCCTGGCCGACGACCTGCCACGGGATCCCACCACAGAAGCCCAACAGAGTAAGCAAGAAACTCAAAGGAAAGAGCGAAAGCAGTACTGCTTTAATATTTGCGTGCGTGCGCGAGCACGAAAATGCTTTAACAATGAATTGGTCCAAGAGCAGCGGCTCATAAGATGGCAGGAAGGAAAACTCTAGTGCCCGAACAGACTTTTGGCCTCCCTCGGCGTCCAAATCGTACTACAGGAGCGCAAAGTCATGAACGAAAAGATATGAAGAGTAACGATACTACTAGCGGTAATGTCAAATCGCAACCATAGTTACAACACGAATAATGATACTATCATACATCCGTGTCTCCAAACGCACTTCTGACTAATAAGGCCCTTATGACATGCCCTATGAGCTGCAGGAGTCCTGCAGCAGTTTCGACCACGACTGCGACACGGCACGTTCAGGCGAGCCCAGGGCGTTGCCCAAAGCTGGGTGATGAACTTTTCTTGAGACACTTACGGTTGAGGGTACTACGGTTCTATAATGGGGGTTCCCTTTAAAGGGTTAAGCTCCGTTTAGGGTTGAAGACCTGTTTAGGTCTACGCTACACAAGCCCCTCCTGTAGCTCTGCAAGACCAGATTCCGAATGTGCTGTTGTTAGATGCTGCGTGTTCAGCTTCACCGATGCCTCTACGCCTGCCTATCACAGACTGGTAGGCGAGCGAGGGACAGTTAGGGTTTATCCAGGCGGGCATATACAAGTCTCAGCAATAAGGGCTTAGGGCTCTTTTGTATGATTGAAGGGTTGTCCTACTTCCTGCCCTGCAGGCTCCACGATCTCTGAGTCCGAAGCCTTCGCGCCTTGGCTTCTATGCCCGCGCAAGATACTCTGTGAGCTAGTTTCAGCTTAAGACTATGGGTGATCCCAGTGACGGAACTGCCGGTGGATGACACATCTGTATGTTGAGTTGCCTCAACCCTACAACCCCAATCCTAACTTCGGCGCCTGAATGATTACCAATACTCTACCAGAGGGTACCTTACTTACAATGATACAAAATGTAACCCCCCCCAGGCCCCACTCCACATTATTGAGGCCCCTATATCAGGCCCCGGCCTGGACGCACGGCTCAGGCTCAAAGCCTGTCGTTGAAGCACAGCAGCAGACAAAAGCGCAATTCTCCCCAGAAAACCCTTTTGATTGTTAATCACCAAGGCTCCGATATTGACCTGATTACAACAGCTATGCTTCTGGTTGGGCGCTTAATGCGAACCCTACCTTGTTTCCAGACTCAGGAGTTGTGCAATCAGATTCCTGTCATGATCCGATCCCTAAACGGCAATCACCCGAAGGATCTGCACATCACGGTGATGCAACTCTTTTGCGCGCTGCGCTGGCCGGGAAGCTCGGTGGGTGTTTGAGTTCGCATAGCCGGGACCTACATACCCTAGAGGATATGTCGTGCAGTGTCCGTAGCAATCATCGTTTCTGGAGTTGTGGAAAGGGGTCAAAGGCTGCGGGCCGGCATCCGAGTATGTTGGATCTTTGTAGCCAGACGACTTATACGGTATACGGTTTAAGGTCCATAAGGTCCACGAGTCTACACCAAAGGAACACTCGGAGGCTCCTACTGTTTTGATTAGACGGCGATGCAAAGTAAAAGTGCACTTACTTCCAGGCCTTCTTTGCCCGGCACACCATTCGTGAGCATTCTTGTAAAGTCTTTGTCCAGAGCCTCCAAAAAGTGTAACACAAACCCTGAACTAGACAATTAGCCGACTAGCAGTAGCACAAGCCCTGAAGGTCCTGCCTTTGAAAGAAAATCTACATTCCACACCTAATATTCTGTAGTGTGTGGCACTCTATGTGATAGTATATTATACAGTTATAGAAGATTGTCGTATGTGACGCTTTATGTCATAGTATATTACATATATATATATATATGTATCTTTATATGTATTGTTATATTGGTTTATTTATAGAGTATCGTCGTATACTATATAGAGCAGATTAGAGAGTGGATCTCGAACCGGTCAGCTTGAGGCTGGGTTACCCGACGGAGCTTTGGCAGGCTCCGGCCTTAAACCGGAGCTTGGGTTTAAGATGGGGGCCTTAACAATTCGAATAGGGTTTGGGGGCCCAGTATACTATAATCATCCAAAGACAAAATGTATAGGTACCTATTTCGGCCCCTATGTTAGGGTTGGCTGTGGCCGACTTTCCGAAGGGCTGGGTCCTAGGGTTTTGGTAGGATGTCCCAGGTACTCATGTTGATATAGACTTCAGTTCGAGGTCCTGCCAGTCCGGAAGCAAAAGATATCCTCAACCCTGTATAACTGGAACCTATCGAAGCATACGGCTAGTGCATAATTTGTTCTCCAGGAGGGATTAGGGAAAGGAGCTCGGATCCGCATGCGCACGCGCACCTCCAGACTCCATTATGTTCTTGATGCCTCTCTCCGACTTGCATGGTGCTTTTTAAAGTGGCCTGGTAGAAACATGTAATTAAGGTCAGCCGTCGGACCTTACTACAGGAATATAACTTGAGTCGGTTTGCCCTTGCAGCCTGTCGGTGGGCTCAGATGGATCCGAGTTGCGTGAGCTGGAACCCTAAGCCCGCAGCCCGGAGTCTATGAAAATCTAGTTATTCGCTCTTCCGAATATGGAGATCTAGTATAGTCAAAGCCGAAGTATGAAATTCGTTCCAAACCCGTGTCTACTGATTGAGGACCCTAGAGTCATCGCAGAACTGCTTTCCGAAAGCATCTCCATGAGGTTCAAGAACTCCTAGACAGCATGGAGCTGACCGGCGCACAGCTGCGGGAGGCACGGAATTGTGTCTGCCTTTTGCTGGGTTCTGAGCTTGCAAAAGCTACCTAGCTTTAGGACTCTATAGGGTCTTAAAGGGCTTTATTAATTGGGATTACTGGGTTTGCCAGAGTTATGTGTCTCTGAAGGTTGAGGCGGCTGTTTGGGGTTTGATGCGGGACCCTGCTTCACAAAACGGTCTCGAAACGTTTATTTTAGGTCGGTGACGCTTAGAGGTTCAGGGCTTGCGGCTTTTGGCATGCTCGGTTGCAACGAGTTGTCCAGTATGCAGAGAGCATGTGCTGGAAGAGCCTGTGCTGATGTTCTACTCTCGCACCTGAGGGCTGCCCATCCCAAGTGCAAAGCATCAGAGCTTAAAGTTAGCCTTCACAAAAATCATTCCTTTCTATTTCCCGCTGGGTTTTATAGTGGCCCACCTTTCGAAACCTGTAAAGACTCAAATCATTGGAAGGCAGCTTCGGAACCGAAACAAATTAGAATAAGGTTTTGGTGCCCATTATACTATAACTGCCATAAGGAACCCCAAAATACTATAGGATCTTCCTGAGGCCATAGCAGAGTGCTTGGGAGCTTCAAGAGTTATTGGTGGTCTAGGATTTCCGGGCTTTGCCCCCCTGCAGGAGGAGTTTATCAGGATCATGGCCGTCGTGCATCCTGGCTACAGCGTGAAAGCTGCGAAACAGGGGTCGAAAAGTTATCATATAGATTTTCCCTGAGAGTTCCCATATTCTTCCAGTACAATGTGCCCCAAAACCCCTGTTCTAATTGTTTGCTTGTCAAAGTCGTGCTTTTTTGTTCGCTGAGATTACGCGGGGATTTTGCAAAGGTTTACTCGGACGATCTCTGACGTAAATTCTCTCAGGGAGTCCGCTGTTCTTGTCACAAGGGTCGGAAACAGTAGGGGATTAGCTGGTCCTATGCCCTGAACGGTAGTTGCTAGAGTTGTGTTCAAGGCTTAGTGTTTGGGGCTTCCGCCTTAAGAGGCTTCGGTCCTTCGGTCCCAACCCTTGTGACTATCCTTGGCTCAGCCACCCCAGCGCTCCGTGTGTACACCTCTATGTGTTGTGTTTACACATATGCATACATCCCCTTTTTGTACACTCATAAAAATAATTCATACATACATATATACATATGTTTATGTGTGTGTACACACACACATATATATATATATGTCTATATATATATATGTGTATATTGATTGCGTGTATGTATATATGTACATATGTGTATTGTGTGTACTCGCTTGTAATGAAATGTAACGTAACAGAACGTGATGTAATGTATTTGCAGGTATGTGTGTGTGTGTACGCTTGAAAGCGCGCTAGCAAACAGTCAAACACCGCCAAGGCCTGCCGAGACCACCGACGCTTAGTGGAAAAGTAGAAGACAATCATCGAAGCCGAAGCAACGAGCAAAGGCCTGGGTTTGGGGTTTAGGTGCACTGGTGGCGGGACTAAAGTTTCGGTGTAAAGCAATGCCAACCAGGGCTGAGTAGGCAGGTGCTGGGGGAGTCGAGGTGCCCTAAAAGTCCTAAAACCAAAACTCGCCCATAAGACCTGAGCGAGTCGAGGTGCCCTGAAATTCCTTAAAACACAACTCCCAGACCAGAAAAGCAAGGCGCGACCGCGAAATGGAGGGCATCGTGAAGGTCTTGAAGCAGGCAGAGGTCCGCACGCCGCGACTGCAGGTTTGGTCTTAGGGCTTTAATTAACATGATGAAAGGATAACTCATGTAGCGTCTTCCGGGTCTGGGTTACTGGAATAATTAATTGGATCTGTCGGCCCACTTTCTGATTGCGGCACTGCACTACCTTCTCGTAATGAATTGAATGCTACACGAAAGCCAGCACGGAGCTGGTGCAGAACCTGTTGGATAAAATGCATCATACAAAAAGCTATTCAGCACAAGCCCTAAACACCCTTTCAAACTTGGTGTTGACATGTGTCATGGGTATTTGCCGTGTTCGTTGGCCTGACTGGGTATGGCCTGGACTTGCTTAGCTAGGCCGCGCGTGATTGCCCTAAACACCTCTGCTGCTTGATGTTAAAACTGCAATGAACCAGAGGGGAAGGACAGGCTTTTGACATTGCTGTATCTGTTCACAATGTAGCAGCACCTTCCTAGATTGTCCTTGTGCGCCGACTGCTGGCTTACTGCGGGTGCTGTGACCATAGCTCGCAGTAGCTGTTTGCATTCTGTTGAATTGAAAAAGTCGCTGCTGCGTTGAGATGGAATTACCCGAACTCAAATTGGTGTACAAGTCAAGCTCACAGCAGGGGTCATCGGGAGTATTATTCCTTACAGGGAGATCCTATTTGGAAAGGGAACCTACCTAAAAGCCATGTCGAGGCCATTTTCAGGGTTCAGGGTCTAGGGCTTAGTTTAGGGTTTAGGGATTCACAAAGGCCGGTGTGATCTATGCTGCTTCCTAAGCTAGCTGACGGGCCTCCTCTTCGGACAGTTACACGACTATGTCAAGCATACGTTTCGCCCTACGCCGTCTGGAGCCAACAACTACAACCTTCAAAAACCAAATACCGGACCTAAAGCTACCCCAGTAGGGCTCACGGCTGTCCTGAACCCTAAAGAACCTGCCGTTTTGGAATCCTGGAAGGGTGTTTTGTTTTCAAGGGAACCTCGTTCAAAAGTCTTAAGGCCCCTATCACGGAACCGTGTGACCAGTGCATTGTCTGAGTTGTCAGCGCCGAAACCCCTAAGTGCTAACCCCGAAAGGTAGGAGGGAAAAAAAACCCCGAACCCTAAACCGCACACCTGCAATGCGGGCTTCGTCCTTGCTAAGTAGGGGGGAAAAAAACAACCTTAAACGTCCCAGGCAGAGCCACCACCTCCGAGCCCTCTTCTCAGTCCGAAGAGCCCCACGAAAAAAGGCCGATGGGAAGGGCTTAAGGGGGATTCGTACAGTAGGGGTTCCTTTAAGGGTTCCTTACGGGTACTAAAGGGGGTTGGTAGGGGTTCCTTGAAGGTTCCCTTACGGGTATTGAAGAGGGTTGGTAGGGGTTCCTTTGGGGGTAAGTCGGGTAAGTACTACGGCGGGGTTGCTTACGTGTTTTGCTAACGGTTCCCTCAGGGTGGTATAGGGGTGCTCATGGTCGAGGGTCAAAAGGGAGTGGTTGCCGGGTTGTTTGGGGTTGTTTAGGTTGCCGTGGGTTTAGTGTTTAGAGGGCTGGCTTATTGAGTTGAGGTGTCGAGCTTATTGGTTCCAGAAGGTTTTGGGCTTTGGGCTTTAGTGGCGGTTGAGGCACTCTAGAAATCAGAGCCGCCCACCAAGTGAAGTTGTAGCCTGAATTGAGCAGGGTGCTTCATGCTGGGGCTTCCCATAAACCCTAAACTCGACCCTTGCTGGCAGGTGACCCGAGTCGCCGTTGCGACCTCAGTTCGCTGGTGCCTCCAAGAATACGTACCAGAGTGGCAAGCTGAAAGCCATGAAAGTCGCAAGATCCCAAAACCACGATCCGTAAGGCCTGCCACACCCCAGAACGGGAGAAGTCCCAAAACCCTATGTAAGCCCTTTCCTATTCACCTTTCACACCTCAACCCCAAAGTCTTAAATCGACAGCCACTGACCACCCCCCCCCCCAAAAAAAAAAAAACGTAAATCTTCTGGATCAGGCTGGGGCATGCTGCGGAAGAAGCCGGCAGCCGAAAGCCCAGATCTGTATAAATCATAGATGCTGCTGACCCTGCGCCCTAAACTAAACCTTAGAGTTTGTGTTTCGAGTCAGGTTTGTCAGCTCAGGGGCTATAAGACTTTGCACAAGGTGCCCTGTTGAAGCGAGGTGGCTGAGTCTGGAAGTTCGGGACAGCGATGTTGGCATGCGGGTGTTCGGATGCATGTAAGCGTGCAAGCGGCGAGTCGAAATAAGGATGGTAGTCTAGAGACGAGGCACAGCAAACAATCTACCCTGGCATACACGTGACGAAGTGTGGCACTCGCTATCGAATGCAACGTTCCGTGACAGATCAGCGCGGCACCCACATCATCCCGCTTGCCCTTTCTCGGGCTTAAGAGGGGCGGCGAAGGGACGGGCTCAATGTTCGGTCTCTAGGTCCTTGAGGGTCTTGACCGTAATAGCCCTTGCGGCATTGCATGCCATCATATTGCATATTTACAAATACGCAAAAGTAGATAAGTATATATATATATATGTATACATATACATACATATATATATATACAACTGTATACTTACATGTTGTATCAGGCATCATGTTTATGAGTCTTGAGACCAATACACTGGACCAAGCAGAGCGCATGTAGCTCTTGGGATTTGGGAAACACTGCGCCAGGCTTCGATCCGGATAGCCTAGTGCAATTGGTGTGTTCTATAAACCCGAAGACCCGAAAACCCCTAAACCCTAAACTCCAAACCTGGAAGACGCCAAAAGTAAGCCCTCTGCAATGCGGGCTCGTCCTTGCTAGGTGGGAGGGCAAAAATCCAAAACCCATCCTTAAGTTCTCCTTGCACGAAGGTATCCAACAGTGAGTTTCAGACGAGGCCGCGTCCGCGAAGCTTTTGGGTCCCCACTCAGCGTAGCATACCCGCCTGAAATGGATAGAAAAGTGTTCGCGGTCTAGTACACTGTCAGGATAAGGGATTAATTAGAACTGAGCTTAGTAATTAGGGACCTGAATAGATGGAAGGGATTACAATTATACAGAAATATGTCTGGTAATGTCTGACATCCCTATATTATGTCACTTGCGAGAGATCGCGGCTCGGTGATTTCACAAGCATTGCACATTGTGTTCAGGTATCTAGACAACCCTCATGTCGACTTGCCCCCGCTGGGAGGTTGCACAGGATCTTCCACGCACTGGGCTACGAGGTTTCTCCGTCCCGAGCTCAAGCTCGTCTGGGATGCTCCTTGAGGGTCAGACATCTTTCAACCGCTCCAAAGCCCCAGCCAACTCGCCCATCAGCGGTGCATCCACCCGCTCAGAGAAGCCTCCATCCTGACGGCCGATCCTTGCAACGTACCCGAAACGATGTCTCGGAGGTTCTTCTTGTGCTGTAGCCTGTTTGCGGAGTTACCCTCACCAGGCTTAGTGCAGAAGAGAAGTTAGTCATTACAACAAGGCTGTCGAGATGTCAAAATTAATCTAGGCAACCAGAACATCGGCCCTAATCACAAAAGCCAGGCCTCGTTTGGCCCCAAGCCTTGTGAGCCCGTGCTGCCAGCCCTATCTGCTCTCCAACAGATTTGGAACATTGATGCAAACCCTTTAAGGCCTCGAGCTCTACTAGTAGTATTGCCTGACAATTATATGTGGGTGTATATATATATATATAGAGAGAGAGAGTTATGTATATAGTTGTCAGATCAGGTCAGATCAGATCAGTTATGTCTTATCATTTCATATCAGGTCAGATCACATCACAGCAGGCCAGATCATATCACATCATATCTTAACAGATCATATCCCAAGTTTGTTCAAAGTCTTAGGGCTCACAATTTGAAAGCTCTTCAAGGGCAATGCTAGCCGACCTCGAGGGGGACTTCACCCAAGGCCAGTTCTCCAAGGCCCAGAAAGCCGAATGGGCTTGGGCTTTGGGGATACTGGTTTCGGACTTTTGGGTGGCTGATGTCCCTGGCATGGTAAGGTCTGGGAACTGACGCCCCGGGCTGTGAATGGAAGGCCCTAAACTCTACGCCGCAAAGGCAACAGGTCGCAGGTAGATTCGAGGCTTGCTTCAGTGTGGGGGATGAGCCGATAACGACGACAAGGGACGCTTTCAGACCTATGCAAAGAACCTTACAGAGCGTGCGAGAGTGCGCGGCTCCAAGAGGCAGAGGAGAGGACGTGGGTGTTACTACTGAAGTTACTACTGGTGTTACTTGTTTTTGTTGGGGAGGGGGCGATGGGCATTGAGGACGTTCCTGCAGGTCTCTAGGGTTAGAGGGCAACTACTGTGTCGTCTGACCATCCTAAAAGCCGGACCATAACACTAACATCATTTGTCGCCAATGATGGCTTCCGCTTCTGGCTTACATGAGAGTTTGAGAACATCAGGAAGGCCCCCACAGACCCCAACAGACGTGGCCTGCTAGAGGTGCTGAACAACTATAACGAGGTCATGCATTTATATAGTATGACCATATAGGCACTACAAGGAGAGTTCCAGTGGTGGTTCGCCAGGATCGCTGGGGTGTGATTCGTGCGCTCCGGCAACATCGACGTCGAGCCGGTCCCTGAGAACTCGGAGGTTTTGTGGGTGTAGTAGGGGTGTCGGTTTAGGGTTTAGGGGCTTAGGCTTAGGAGCTCCAGAGTCAGAGTTGAGCATGCGCAAGTTTCGGGTTGGCAGTCGGCAGGGGCTGGGCTGGCCAGTGCGTGGAGCCTTTTAGCGACAGGGCACAGAACCTCTGTCCTAGTGCCTGAAAGGACAGACAAATCTACAGCACAGCCCCTATTGAACCTACCAGGGTAGGGCCTAGTCGATAAGGACCTGGTTTGAATTATGCTCGGCGCTCAGCCCAACGCCCAAAAGATCAAACTCCGGCTTGTCAAACAGCAATGTTGTGGCACATAAACATCTGACCGCTGTATCTCACAGCGCAAGCGATCTAATGGTCTGTATTTGTTGAGTGAGTTGGTTTGGAGGCTCGGCTTGTAGAAATGGACATCCGGCTTTAAGGCTAATTAACCTCCACAATACTGTAGCCAATCCTCGATGGCAAGTCTTCATGCTGTTGTGCTTTTCATGTTTTCTAGTTTTCTGTCCAATGCATGAAAATCTTGCGCTGGACTCATTGGGAACAGCCGCTAGGGTTGTGTAGATTAGGTTCTGGGGCCTTGGCCCTAACGGCGAGGAAGCAATTGACGCAAGTTGGAAGGTTTTGCCAATCTGGTTTCTAGAGCTGCAGAACCATTTAATACCCTAACCCGAGCCGTTCTATTTAAGGTATTTTGGCTGCAGGCAGCCAAGCAGCCTGTGGGCTTCAAGCGCAACTTACATGTGGCGGCTCCAGGGGTCGAGTTCGAAACCATAGTCCCCGAAATCGTTGAAACGCCAGCAATGCAGGAGGCCTGGAGACATATCAGGGGTTTCAGGAGCCTGGTGACACGAGCTCAAGAGAATAGAGAGAGAATAGAAAGAGAGAGAGAGAGAGAGAGAAAATGAGAGTGAGTCAAGATAGCCGAAAATCACCACCGAGACTTGCAGCCTTGGATACTCTCAACGGTTTGAGAGGATGCCATGACATGGTTGAATGCAGCAAGGCAAGTCTTCGAAATGCAAGCCGATGCTTGCAAGCCCTCAACTCCACACCAAGATGAGATGCTCCCTGAACTTATATAGCTCTACCCTGATGATAATCCAAAACACCACTGGCACAGATCCGCAACACGATCCGCCAAAATTTCGGCCGCGGGCTGAGCTTGACAAGCATGCTGCAAGCTCTCGGAGTCAACGTAGCTTTGTTCCAAACACAGGGTATAGGTATTCACAAATTACGTACGTACATATGTATGTATGTAATTATGTATGTATGTATGTATGTATGCATGTATTCACACAAACACACATGTTCGTATACATGTGTATATATATATATAATTATGTACTGTGCCCTTACATACGCTGTGGTGTAAGTAAGTTTGCGTTTCATGGTTCCATCTATGCCTGCTGCAAGGGCATGCGAGCAAAGCAGGGATGTGAGGCTCAGCTCGCTCGGGAGTTTCCTGCCGTTTACAGAGAGCCAGCGGAACATCGTAGCAACACCCTTTCGTTTGATTTTTTTCTGTCCGGCATCTAAACTCCTGGCGTCAGGAAGCCGAGACCAAACAAGCACTCCAACCACGCCGAACTCGAAGCTGGGGTATCACGCCCCCATAATGACGGGGTGAGGGTGTTGCAGGTTTAGCTTCACGGGTTTAGCAAGCCTGGGCCTTGCGATGCACTCTGCCCTCTCGAGTCGCTAAAGCCAGGTATTCACCGGAAAAAGTTCCGCTATGTTTGCAGAATAAAGATATATCCTTGAGACCCACAGCCTCTCAGCGGTAGCCGGAATCTGAACCATGCAATTAAAGAAAATCCAAGAGACCCACAATCTCTCGGCGGTAGCCGGAATCTCAACCATGAAATGAAATCGTTGCGGCGGGGTGGGGTCGGGTTGCTAGGATTCCTCGGTTAGTTCGATGTGTCTCTTTCGGCACCGGTTGTGGATGTGAGGGCACCGGGAACGGAAGAGTTGACACCTCGGTCTGCGGAGGGATTCGCATCCCGTCCCTCCGATGAGTAGACACCTCCCAAAGACATCAGAGATACCTCAGCAAACATACCACTCCGCACCACACGGAGGAACTCATGCTGTGGGATGAATAGGGTTTCGGGTTTGGTCTTCCTGGCCTCTTGTTGTCATTTGAGGCTGTTCTGTCGGCGAGCTTGTCAAGCAGTGGATCCAAACTCCCAGCGGGACTCCGCTTGTCGTTCGTGGGACTACCAGCGAGTGGACAAAGGTCGTTGGCAAAAGAGCCTATTCATCCCCTTTTTCCGCTTAGAAGGGGTTTTTGGGGGCATAGTATGCTGTAACTATAACATTATGAAGAAGGAACCCCAAAATAGTATTGGTAAGTGGCTCAGGTTTCCTTGACCACGAGCTGGAGCCCCTCCGAGAGACCTTCTTCGGCTTTGCGGAGAGGCCCTTTGCATCGCGCCTGGGTTCTTCTAGGGCTTCTAGGATTTAGGATTAGGGTTTAGGGCTTGGGACCCTAGACTTCAGAGAGACTTCGTTCAAAAGGGTCTAGGGTCCTGATAGAGATAGTGTTTGGGGCTTAGACGAGTTTGGGTTTGAGGTTTCGGCCCCGCCTGAAGGCCGGAGATTTCAGGGCGAAGTGACTTTTCTGGCTTTGTGTTCCTTGCGCGATTACCAGCCGAAGCATGCATCGGTTTTTTGGGAGCGGGAAGCGGCCAGGATCCGTCCTTCACCAATTTTTGGGCCCCAGCCAAAAGATGTCATGAGATCTTACAGACAAGTCCAAGAAAGCCTGGACAGTTTAAGACGTGGGAAGGAATGCCAGGTTCAGGTTCTGAAGGGAGGCCATGGAACCGAAGAGATCGCTTGGGGGGGGTGGGACTTGGGCTTACCGAGTTGTAAAAGCCCACCCCGAAGCTCTTTAGTTGCTTCCAAAATCCAGGCCTCTCCTATTAAAGGGTGCCATAAGGGTATTATGTGGGTACTATGAAGGTATATCATAGCATACCACAAGAGTATTTGTAAGGGTAGTATCAGTGTTCTCTAGGGGTATTACGTGGGTGCCATGATCCCCATGAAGTATTGCAGCCACACCTGCCGGCCGAGCGCACAACCGCTTCTGCTTCGGATCGGCAGAAACAGTGGCATAATTCTCCTCAATCAACGGACAGAACGAGCAGATTCCCCTGCTTTCGGGAGTTATAGCTCATGTGAGCAGGTGGAGGCTCAGATTCCACAGCCCCCTATGAGAGCATGCTCCGCCAGAACAAGTCATCCCTGGTGGTGAATTTGCTTTGCAATGGATCTGACACAGAGAAAAGAACCTTGTGTAAGGTTACATCTTGTCGCAGAGGCATGCACCCTGCAATCGGGGACGAAGCAATCTATGAGCCATATATAGCCATATCAAGCTGGCGCTGTGCTTCCTGGGCAATCTCCAGAGCTTCTTCAATGTCATCTTCCCGGAGCAGACTCCTTTTGGCGTAATTCACCAGTAAAGCCTTAAACCATAAACCCAAACCGCCTTGCCTGCCCTGTGCGAGAGTGAGCAGCGAAACCCAAAAGTCAAAGACCAACACAAGCGCCGGCAGGTTGACAGGTAGAGTTCGGGCCCGAAGCTGAGCGCGGCTTTTTCGAGTTTTCGGATCTGGTAAGGTTTGGGATCTTTGCTTGTTTAGACGAGGTCACGGTTCCGGAATTTCACGTCGATGCAGGGTTTATTTCAAGGGCTGGCCAGATCAGCGGGCAGGTTGGCTCGGAGGCCTGTGGATGGTTTAGACGACAGGCTTTTCTGGGGCTGTTACATCGCAACTGTGTTGCGCAGTCAAATGCTGTGCCAGCCTTCGTGCATGTGGCATGGTTCCAATGTTTTGACACAGTTGTTGACGAAATCCAGATTCACCGCCAAGGGCGCAAAACACATCGGCAAGCTGCTGAAGGAGTTGTTCGAAGGCATCCGCTTAGAAGGATTCCATCGTCCGCAATGCATTTGCCAGCACTGGCCCAGAACAACAATGCAGAGGGCTCGAGCTCGCACATACACCTTGCTAGCATCTGGTTTGTGCAGCTCAGTCGCCATGGCTGCCATGGAAGCCATGCAGCTTTGCACATTCGTAGTGAGCAAGCAGTTGAACACTAAATTGTTGTTTTTCTGGGCGTGCCGCAGATACAGGGGGGCAGCACTTGCATTCATCGATGGTGCACGGCTAGCTAGAGTCTCAAAGTCCAACCTCACCCAAATTAAATGACTTGTGCCAGCGTGTCGTATGTTCGGAACGAGGGGAGCGTCGCAGCACAACTAAGAGGGCAGCTCCGTAGCTACTCGTATTTGTGGGGTGGCCTCTTCAGTCAAGAACTTTCCAGTCCCTTTTCCTCTGGGCAGAACCCCTAGACTGGTGCAAAATCTGACGATTGCACTTGCACCAGCCCCGCTCCCAAGAACCTCGTGTTCAAGCACACTCAATAGTGAAAGACGTAAGAGCAGGCGATGAGTAATACATTATTTCAAGGACCTGAATGATAATTTGCGGCCCCCAGCCCGCCTCCGGTAGCTTCAGGCTCCGAGACGGACCGGGAGCAGCGGCAGAGAGCCCAGGAGGCGATTGCACAGGCGCGCTCCCCGCGACCCTTGGTTCGGCTGTTCGGAATTGCAGAAGTTTTCGAGCTTCTAGTTTGTGTCGCGGGGCTTCAGACGACGATAGTGACGACGCCTCGACTGTAACTGCATCTACAGGTTTAGGCTTTCAAGACAAACTCCAAATTTCTTTTGCTTCCTATGCACAGCCTCCTGAAGCAAAAGAATATCCTCTCGGCAATAAAAACCGCTGGGCGCATCGTTTTCTGAGCCAGTGTGGACTCATAGATATCTGATGCCATAATAATCAGAACCGGATTGAGGGTTACTTTTGACTATAACTCTCTCTCTCTCTCTATGTGTTTATATATATATATATATAGTGTTTCATACTATATATACATATACATATATATATATATATATGTGTGTCCAGAACCCTAGTCCCACACCCTAAATGCATTGATACGAGGAAGCTCTCAAGGCTCCATCCAAGTCCTTCACAGGGAAAGAAAGCTGAAAAAACGTCTCCTTCTCAATGAGCTGGCGTGGCATCCTGAAACTCAGGGCAGAGCGAGAACAGGGCCTAACATGCCCCAAAACCCTCCTCTCTTTGGGGGCCCCTACTCGGGCCTAGGGAGTACTCTGTTCTATGTTCGTCCCCCTAGCCCCAAAACGCTTTTCTAAGTATCAGGGCTTCTACATCACAGTAGAACCGTGTGATGCCTTCACCAAGAGCCCAAGAACCCGGGGAAGCCCGAAGGCCACCCACACGACGAAAGCAGAGAGCCTCGATTTCGAGGTGCCTTGAAGCTTTTGCAGATACCGGGGTGTTAGGGCTTCAGGTTCTTAGGGTTTAGGGTATATGGCTTCGAAGTTTGGGGCGAGCTCAAATCAAGGCTGTCGGCAGGGTTGGGTTTGCTGGGACTTGGTTTTGAGGTTGAGTTTTTTGGGGATCTGGCACTCGAAACCCCTTCATTAAGGCGTATCCGTGTTTAGCATACGGTGCCCGAGCAGCGTAGCAACACGATTCCTTGTCCAGGCCATCAGTCGGGTTGCTTCCTGCAGTGCGGAACACTCTCTGGGCTTAAATGCAGTTGTGGTGGGGATGGTGGAGTTCCCAAAGCTTGCCTCTACACCAAGCCCGAAGCATCCTTGTAAAAGGAGTTCCTCCACCTCATGCGCATTTGTTTGGGCCAAACGGCGTCGGCGCTGCTGCAACAGGCACGGCGAGATTGGAGGGGCGGGGCTCAGGGCTTTGAGGTTCTTCACAAAGGCGGGGTTGGTGCTCTCAGCGTTGGGGCCGGACGAAAGCTAGAATGCTGGAGGCGAAGATCAAGGCGCTGGACAGCTGGAGGTGGCAGTCATGGCTACGAAAGGTTTGCCTCATCATTCGGCCAGACCTCAAAGACCTTGTACGAGATGCCTCATATCTTGTTTGGCGTTGTGCGCGCAGGGTATCATCATCGTGTTGCCAAGCTATTGTAGTGTTCACGATCACATGTGGAGAGGCGTCTTTCATGGTTTGTTTGGACCCGCAGACGCCTCGAGATTTGTTCGTCCCCACCCAAGCCTATGGAGATTGTTGTCGGGCCTATCTACAGTCGAGCTTCTACAGGGCCCCCAAAAGAAGACTACCCAAAAGTCTGCTCGCGTCGTAGAGCCCCGAGCCCCAACTATCCATCAGCGAAGGAAGAGGTCTCTATCCAGAAGATGAACTTCCAACAAGAGGAGATCATGGGGCCGGGCCCCCGTACCGCCCCAGGGAGCTGGCAGCTAGACGTGGGGGCGATCTCTCATAGCATGGAATTTATAGTCTTTAGCTAAGCTGGGAGGAAAGGCAACAGCAAGTTCATATTCGGACAGAGCGACGTCAGAAAGCGCTTGCTGGAGTGGCACTCCCCTCCTTTCTCAGGGTTCACGGTTTAAGGTCCCCAAAACATAAGTCTTGAAGTCCCAACTGTGCTCCCGTCGTCCCACAAAGCTCAAGGCGAGTCCCAAGCCTGTGCCACGAAAAACTCACGCCCGAAGTCTGCCTAGGCTTTGAACATCTGAATGCAAGTCGTGTGTCTGAAGCGGTATGAGTAATACCGTAATGACAGGACTAAGAAGAATAAGACTATTAAAAAGCAGAAGAAGAACAATAACGTCAAAGTTCTTCTTTTGGCACTCACATAAGAGAGGGAGAGGGGAGTCTGTTAATCGGGCGCCTACATTATCTGTTTAAATTCAATGTAAGGATCCCCAAATTAAATACCAACGATGTCAAGACGATCTAGAACTGCAGTAGTAAATGGTAGGATAGTTCATGTAAGAACCCCTAAAAAGAATAAGCTCACCCTAGTGCTAAGACAATCGCCAAACACCACCAAAAACCGAACCCTAGAAAACAAGTATGCCTTAAATCTTAAACCCCATGCCCTAAATCCCTAAACCCCAACCCCGCATACCCATACCCCAAACCCTAAATGCCAGGTTCCGGAGCATTTTCAACAAACTGGCGGTCGACAGCCGCGCCTCGGTTCGTACATCACGGGATCAACAGAGAGAAGTACTCCTTACACAGCCTTCCTGGAACCCTGAGAATACCCGTACCGGAAACCCTTCAAGAAAAGCGTGCAGGGCCTTAGATGTCAATGTCATGGGGATAAGTCAGACACGAGGAAGAGCTTCCGCAAGTGTGCGATTCTTGTGTGCGTATACGGGCGGACAAGTAGGCTTGCTGGCACAGTGTCAGCCTATGAACCCCAAGCCGTATCCTGCTGGCAGAAGCTGTAAAAGCCAGGGGGTCGGCCTTTTCCAGCCGATGCGCTGAATCCTTTGCTGCACCTCCGAAAGCTGTAGCAGTCTGATTCCCTCTAATTCAGAACCTCGGAACCCCAACCATGGCGCACGAAGCCACAAAGCCCGGCCCAGTCAAGTGCAAAGGTAATTCCCCTAACCTCTCAACGCACACACTGCAACCCCTGAAACCGTAAAAAATCGAAACCCTAAACTATCAAACCCTTAAGTTTTGCCCGCCAAACCCCTGGCAGCCGAGGCGCGCGTCAGCCACACCATGTGACGGTGCACACAGCCGCAGGGGGCCTCGAAAGGGATCTTGTTCAGGGGCGGCTTCGGCGTTACGGTTGAAAGAGTTTACGACTCAGAGCGCAGGGCAAGGTTATAGGGCTTGTAGGGTTCAGGATTCATTTTGGTTGGGGTTGCAGGTGCGGAGATGGGTGCGGGGTGTTGATTTTGCTTGAATTCTGCCCCCGGGGCTTGATTCTCGTAAGTTTGAGGCTTCGATTCTTGTGTTGGACTTGTTGGGATTGTTGGCAGGGCTCAGTCACGCAGCACCAGGCAGCTCCGTGCCTTGGTGCCAAGGTTTTCTGGACAATGGTAGCGTCGTCACAACCGAGGATTTTCTGGTGTCCTTGTGCGTAATGTTCAACCTGCGGTTTGAGGATTTCGGCGCTTTGACGACTTCGCCGCTTAGTTGATTTCGGGGTAGAGATAACTGTCCCAAGAAAATGGCCCTCAAGCCTCGAAAAATGCAAGTCCGACTGCATGAGCCCACGCAAGATGCAGGGCAAAGCTCAACACCTCCGAATCCTGAGTCCTGAGTTCTGACAAGCTAGCCTAACAAACCTAAACCGTACATCTTAACTGGCGCTATTTGGGGGGGGAGGTTCTCCTGGTACCATCTGCAAGCTACTTGGCAGTGGCCTGGACTGCATCTGTCGAGGAGCATCACGAGATGATACTGATGATAGTTCTGATGGGAATTCGCCACCTGCACTAATTACTGCAGCGAATGCGGCGGCTACAAGTCCTACTCGTACTCCTACTCGCACAGCTACTACTGCTGCTACTGCTACTGCTACTGCTACTGCTACTACTACTACTGCTACTACTACTGCTGCTGCTGCTACTGCTGCTGCTGCTACTGCTGCTGCTGCTGCTACTGCTGCTACTACTGTCTCGACGATGAGGACGAGGATGAGGACGACGACGAGAACAACAACTACTGCTAATGCTACTGCTATGTACTGCTGCTGCTGGTGCTCCTACCACTACGACTACGATGACGACGGCGCTGCTGCTGCAGCAGCCAAGGCGATTGCCACTGACAGCCATTACGGCCATGACCACTGCCATTGCTGCTAATGTCAACCCCACCACCTTGAAACGATTACCATTACCACAACGCCACCTTGATGCTGCCACTGCCAATGTAACCGTTTCTAGCTACTGCTGCTCGCGGTACTATTCCTCGCACCACTACTGCACACGAGTTGCCTGTGTGCCGGAAGTCAGGGTGAACTTTCAGGTGAAGGTATCTGATGGAACACGGCTCACGCATGGGGCTCCTTCCGAGGCATCCTGTTGGACATGCAGAGCTTCTGTTCAAGGTTGCCGCAAGTAGAGAGAGCTATGTTCGGCCTTGCTGTGACACATAAATGCAACCGCCACAGAATTATAAGACGTCTGAAGCCGAGTGCTACACTTAATCCATCCAGTCTTAATCTAGTCATCCTCATAGATGAACATTACTTTTTCATGCTGGTGCTGACACTGCCATTTGCGATTATTCCTATAGGACTTGGAGCACATGAAATCGTCTGGAGGTGAATCAGTGAAGCTTCGCACCGTAAAAAACCTTGATCTTCCGTTTCGGACTGAGCGCATGAGCATTACTTGGATTGTAACGCTACATCGTCCTCGATGTGCATTCGCCCATTTTTTCACTACCGAAATGACACTGCACTGAAAGGGAGGATGCAGGCTATCCTGTTGCCATAGCCAGCGTTAGTACAGCACAATGACAACACGAAGAGCACGAAGAATGCTAAGTATAACCATACCACCAAAATACCACCAATCGTGACACTAGTTATTACGAGCGAATCTTTCAAGTAGAACTGACCAACATACAAATTAATGCAAATAGTAGAAATCGCCCTCATAATCATACTGACAATGTGAATTCGATTCCGAATGATGCAAATACTGACCAACGGCAATCACTCAACCACAAGCCCTAGTGGAAGCGAACATGATAAACAAAAGCCATCATCATACCCAGTAGAACAGACATCATCATGACCATAAGAAGAAGCCTTAATGACAAGAACACGAATTTCAGGCCGACATGGTCTTTGCTGTAGGGGCCAGAATAATTCGCAAGAGTATTCCAGTATAGTGCCCCCAGCAGCCTCCAGAAACTATTGCGGCCCCGCTAAGCCCTAAACCCTCAAACCTAAACCCTACACCCTCAACTCTAGGCCCTCAAACCTCAACCTTAATCCCTCAACTCTAGACCCTCAAACTTAATCCCTCAACCCTAAACCCTCAAACCCAACCCCAATACCCTTCAACCCTGAACCCTCAAGCCTAACCCTAATACTCTCAAGCCTCAACCCCTAAGCCTATGAGGTGGAGAACGAGCTCGCGACCGTCGCGGGTGCCCACAGCCGGGAAGCCCGTGAGTCCCTCCAGGAGCCCTCTTGGGGTTGTTTGGCTTTAGGATTAATTGGGGCAGTTAGGGTTTAGGGTTCCAAGGTTTAGGGTTTAGGATTTAGGGTTCCAAGGGTTGCTAGAGTTTAGGCGTTTAAAACTGATCAGGGTTTGGGGTTGTCGGAACAATTATGGTTGGTGAGGCTTTAGGGTTTAGGATCATCGGACTAATGAGGGTTTAGTGTTTAGGATGCATTTTTGCTGGTGTCTCGCGAAGAAGGGTTCGCGGATTGAGGATTTTGGGCTTGGGGGTTGGGGTTTTAACCAAAATCCGAAGCGATAAACCCACCTCAGTCCCCCTCCAACCCACGAGGTATCGCGTCCCGTATACAATCCTGATAGTACCCTGACAGGCACTGCGCCGTTCCCAGGCGGTCTTGCCCTAAACACTTATATGAGCCTATATGGAAACCCTTAAACCTCAAAGCCCTAAACCCCACACCCCCCACAAGGAGGTCTTGCAGAAGATGGACGCTGCAGGGAGAGGGGGCCTCTACTTCTGGGAGTTTCTTGAAGCGGCGGCTCGGCTGTCGAAGAGCAGAATCGGAGATTCAGGCTTTGGGGTCCTAAGAAGGGAAATGGTAGCCACAGAAAGTATGATTCATAGGATACGGTGTTGAGGCTCGTAGCATGAGAAGCAGAAGAGTGGCAGTAGAAAATGTTGGTTTTTGGCGTAGAGCATAGTGCAGCCAAACAGGTTTTTGGGAGTACATGGATTTGATCCGAACTAGAAGGGGATGTCATTCACCACTGCCCGTGCAGCATTCGGGTAGCTTGTGGCTTCTGACCTGATTTGGGATAGGTCTGTGGCAAAAGGTTCGTGGAGCCCAACGTTGCTCCTCCAATATTCTACGGGCCTTAATAAATAGAATAGGGTGTTGGGCTCCTTTATAGTATGATAACAACAAGGAAGGCAGAATATCGCTAATGATTATGGTTTTTAAGCTCCTTGACCGTATATAGTTATAGAACTGAACTGCCACAACCGCACGCCGCCAGGGCGTACCATAGTGTAGAATAAGGAGAGCTACAAGCTCCGAAGCTCATCAACTGCCGAGCACGAGCATGCACGAGCTTCGTAGAGTCGGGCAATGATGAAGAGTACGTAGCCCTTTATCGTTTCAGTCTACAGTCTATAGAGTTTAGGGTTTAGGGAGAGAAGTCCTGTATAGCTTCTATAACAGCTAGAGTAAAACATGTCCCAAAAGCCTTTGTTCTGCTTAAATCTTAAAACCCCTTCATTCCCTAAGGTCTGTATGCCGCAAACTCTTCGCTGGACCAACGCCAAACCCTAAACCCTTAAGCCCTAAGCCCTTAAGCCATAAACCCTAAACCAACTGCTTGTGGCACGCAGGCAACAGCGCTACTGGAGTCGATCCCTGGCTGCTTCTTCCCGGGCTATCTTTCCATCTTCGGGCTCGTTGGGAATTCTTCAAGGTTTGAGAACAGCCTTAATCGGGGCTGTCGGGCTCCTTAGGGTTTGTAACTAGGGGTTTGGGCTGTTCGAAGGGTTTGCGACGGGCTACATAGTCTTACGACAAGGTACGAGCAGGTGCGTGTTTCAGTTTGTAGGTTGTGCTCTGGGTTTTGGGCTTCAGGGTTTCACGTTCCTGACACTTGGCTGTCTGCGAAGCCTTTTGCCAAAGGGTTGCGATGTAAGCTTTGCTGATGTGGATTGGGTTTTGAGTGAAGGTTCAGGGTTGTGGGGTTTAGGTTGGTCATCTCCAACCCCTTTGTTCCAAACTTCTAGGTTCGTATTTCTGACATGGTCGAGAGTGAAGACGTTCTGCGCGGTGCTTTCTCAAGAAGTACGATGTTTTGCAGCCGTGCCTTTTGCTAGGACTGCTAGGTCAACTTAAAGCTTCTTGGGTTTCCGTGTTGGTGAAGATGCTGGGAGCCTAGATTCCTTCAGCTGGCTACTCCTTGCTCAGGAACTGGCAAAACATCAATCAGGAGGCGAAGAAGAGGATTGTGGACGCCTGGGCTGAGACGCCCGGCATGAAGGGAAGTTCGCAAGTGTAACCTAAGCTTCTCAACCCTAACCGCCCTAACCGTGAAGACGCCTAAACGGGACCCTACCGGGCCGTGAGAATTTTCGCCGCGATTCCCTTCAGCTTCGAAGAGCAAAATAGGACTGCTCCGCCATTGCCCGCTTATGGTTTAAGGGACGCCCCTGCCTTTGCCTTGCCATCTCCCCAACTCCTTCGGACGGCAGTGTTCAGAGGCCAGCTGAACCTGAATCCGTGTTTTGTGAGATTCGGCTTGGCGGTTCATGAATGCCCAGGAAAGAAGCAGAAGCCCTCTACAGCTCTAAGCCCACCGTGATGGTCAGGCCGGGCACTCCGGGAAGGACACATTCGAGCATATGCAGCCGTCATACAGCGTACACACACACAGCACCTTGCTATATATGTGCATGGCTGCACGCATGCGCATGTCATACATGTACCGAATACATGTGCACATGCATGCGTATACATATGTTTATATAAATATAAATACAAATATATATATATATATATATATATATATACATACGTACATACATACATGCATATGCACCACACACATGTGTATATATATATACATATACACATATACATGCACATATATGTAGATATATATATATATACACACGTGCACCTACATGCCTACATGCATAAACACATACACATACATATACGTATACATATATACATACATACACATGTACATATGTATATATGTATATGTATATATATATATGTATACATACACATATGTGTGTAGTCCAAGCCTCATCGCAGAGCGCCACCACGGGACCTTCGATTCCACTGAACCACCCGCCTACACATGCACATGTGGAGAAGTGCAGCGGTCGTGAAACTCGAGTTCCGGAACCTGAAAGACTTCAGACCTCAACCAAAAAAGCTTGAGCACACATCGATTCGCTTGCTCAGGTGATAACCATCCGGCAGCCGACAGGTTTAGTTCTTACCTTCGTGGCCAGTGCCGCTGGGGTCTCTGTGCCACCGCACACAGCTGCCGGCAGAGATCATCCGGCGGTACTCGACATGTACATGGACCAGGGTTAAAACCAGGGAGAAGACATATCTATACTGCGAAAGATTCTCGTTTGCATGAAGTATGTTAAGGCGTATACTGCTAGTGCCGCTTTGGCCGCAGGGTCACCATATCAGTCTATGTACTACAATATAATAATAGCCCCGCACCCTGTTCTCATGGCCCCTTATTAATGGGGAGCTTCTGGGTACAGCTCAAGTTTCAACCCTGCGCTGCCTTGCACCCATATATCCTGCAAGTCTTTTTGCATGGATTGCAGGGAGCAGGAATGCTTCAAGAAGCCGTCAGTGAACACTCCTTTCAATCATGACGGCATCTCTCCGGCCTATGCCCTACGGCCCTGCGGAGCTAGCAAGATGCCCCCCGAAGGCCCAGAACCCTCAGAGGCTTCAACCAGCCCAAGATCCTCAATCCCATAATATGGGGGCCTAAATGATTAGGATAGGGTTTTGGGGGGTTATGAAGGGCCCTAGATTACCCTAATCCCCAAAACGCCGAGGGAGAAAAAGGCCCAGAGAGCTGACCGGATCACAATCCCGGGGCTTTGTTGTCGCTTTTGTCGTGCTCCTCTTATTCGGCGATCTGCACTGCACCAACCTCCGTATCATACAGACGATCCGACCTTATGTTTCAAGGAGGAACCCCGGGCATTTCGAAGCCCCTGTCAGGAATAGCTTTTCTGGGTATAGCTTTCTTAAGGATTTCTGTCGTGGCTCTCATTGCCGCAATACTGAGACAACGAACGAAGACAGATTCGGGTAGATGTCACGAACCCTGGGGTTTTATAGAATTTAGGGGCCTTAGTAGCTGGATCAGGATTTTGGGCTTAGTACCGTGTCATGCTGAAGAGAAGGCAAAAAAATGGGGATTAGGTCTCCAGCTGTATCTTTCAGAAAATCCGACGGCTTTTTTTGTTTATTCCAGTCGCTGTAGATTTCAATTTGGCGGTCGGGTTGATTTCATATAATAGGGGCCTAAATAATTACCTATACTCTTTTGGGGTTCCTTATGCCTATAGTATAATGGGCTATTCTAATTATTACGCTCGGTCCGCTATTATGTGGCTAGTTGCGGTTCCTTGATTGCAACTTCGGAATACTTACTTTGTGTGGTCGCCTTCCAAATGAGAGCAGGCTCACCCGTCCTTGGAAGCTGCTGCTTACGCACGGCTATCGCATGGTACATCGCACCAAGCCTAAGCCACACAGCGACGGAAACCCAGAAAGGAACAGCGATGTTGATGCCGGACCTCAAGCAAGCTAGCAGATTCCCCGACGGGAGACCAAGATCCGCTAATGTTGCAGCGCTGCGGCCCGCAGGTCTGCATAGCAGAGCTGCGCGCCATGCAGCGCCCGTCAAACAGATTGTTTCGGTTAGGTTCGTGAGGAGATTGACAAGAAAGGAGGTAACGACAACATGCTACCACAATTCAGAGTTTGCGCTGGAACCCAAGCACAGCCCAAACCGCAAGCTTTGCACCCGAAGTCTTGCTACAGCATGCTGGTATTGTGAAGGGGAAATACCCAACTAGGCTGCCCGAAGCCCTGAAACCCAGAAAAAAACGACGGCGAAAAACAACCAGGATTTATGGGCCCTGAGAGCCCTTTAAGAGGGATCTTCGCTTGGCCGCGCAGAACAGAACAAAGTACTGAAACGGCTTGTGTCGGCCATGGCACCCGGGGATGCGGGCAGGCTTTGGACTCTTTCCACATGGTTGTTGAAGGAAAGAGAATTTGCGAGCTCATATGTGTTTGAGGTTCTGCATTCTGCTGTCGTGCTGAGTGTGGCAGTCTGTGTTGAGGGTCTCGGTCTAGGCCCGCGGCTAATGAAGTTTACAGCACTTCACATGATGTCTGCTTCCACGTGATGCTTAGAGAATGAACGAATTGACCAACTAGGTCTGTGGTGGTCGAAATAGTTCTTAGGCAATGCCCTTGCATCATTGCAGCATCATGAAGACATGCAAAGCAGTCACATATGAGGGATAATGTGCAACTGCACTGACGATTGACATCGACAAGTGCCCAAGTCGTCGAGGCTGCAGGAGTAGCGTACAGCTCAAATACCAGAACATCGAGCATTGAGGATATCCAGTGATTTTCCGGCGGCAGATTTTGTCTTACATCAAGCAAGCATGTTGGAATGCACATACCTGGGCGATAGCAGGCATGTTCATCCTTGTCTAGGTGTTCAGCCAGCATTTGTTAAATTCACGGCAACAACCACTGCCGCCGGTATTATCATCTTCGCCTTCCTTGCAGCACCACTGCGATCAACCGTTGAGATTGAGAGCTTCGGAGTCCTGCCTGGGATGCACTGCACTTCTATGGAAAGCTTGGCTCAAGCCCGGAACATCGACCACGGAAAGAAACGATGGACGGAATCAGCCGAGTGCATGCATGTGCAAAGTATCTCGAGTCCTTTCGAGTCGTCTAAAAGTCATGCACTCTTGAAATGCTGTAGCAGCATCACAGCATAGCAGCATCTCCCAGACAAATATAGCTGCCAACCCCAACAAACCTGGTTGCCTGCAGGTCTGCGTGAGGCCCGCCTTTTCAGCAGATTTCAGAAAGATCAGGCATGCGTGAATATATGTATGTAATTAAGCATGTATGCATGTATGCATGACAGTAAAGATTAGCATGTTGAGAGTAGCGGCTGCGAGATCATCTTTGAAGTACGCACACAAATAAATAGCCCTCTGGATATCTATCCATCAATGATACGTCGGAGCAAGTTCGAAAACGATCCTAAGATACATTTCTTGTAAGGTTTTGGGGTGAATCTTGTCGCGAAATGCGTCCAGCTATCGAAGGCCTGCAAAACAGCACTCTGTGGTTTGTGGTTCTGAATGATTAATGTCATATCACAGTCTGCCCTCCCATGCACAATCACAACCTGTCCTGTGTAGGGATGCCAGAATAGCAACCCAATGCCTGGAGCTGTAAAAATTCGAGGCCAACTGTCATGCACAACTGAGATCAAGCCTTTGCTAAGCGGGCGAGTCCTCTTGGGACAATCCGACGAGGCGTGTATACCATGGCCAGCAGCGCACTCAGGACTCAGTCACTCCGCTTCTTGTCCTGCGCTTGCAATTGATGATTGCGACTTCGGGGTTCTTGTTCTGATGCATACCAAAAGTCCGCTAAAGGCCAAGCCGGAATTCCAGACATGAGCTCTTTCAGATGTAACAGTTCGTGCATGCTCAACACGAGCCTCGCTCTCTCTGCAGGAGGGAGATGGCCAACAAAAGCACAAGCAAAACCCCAAGCCTTCAACCCCTAAGCGGAGCCTCAGAAGAACCCGGGGCCCCGGAGTGCTCTGGGCTTGGGTTTGGGCGTTTAAGGTTTAGGGTTGAGCCGAAATCCCGCATCAGAACTGTACCCACCTCTGTGCTCGCATGTAAGCGTCATGCGAGCACGCGGGGAGCAACAGTCGCAACAGTATCTGCAGGATTCGCAGAAGGACCACGGTGACTACTACAATTGTCGCTGTTATCATCGTCGCCACCAACAACACCATGACCATCTCCACCATCAGATGAACATCACTACAATGACTACATGCACAGTAAACCATGAGAAGCACGGACAGTTTCTAGATTTGGGTATATATATATGTATATTATATGATGTGGTATGATACGGTATCATATAATGTATGCACAGCCATATGCATGCATGCATGCATCATGCACACACACATACATACACACATACACAAACACATACGTACCTATACATTCACATACACATACATATAAGCATACACATACACATACTCATACATGCACACATACACACCTACCTACCTACCTACCTACATACATACATGTGCAGGTAGATAGATGGGTAGGTAGGTTTGTACGTAGGTAGGTATATACGCATGTATGTGCATGTATGTGTAAATAAAGATATAAATATAGATAAACAAATAAGTATATGTAAATAAATATATATATATATATATATATATGCATATGACAGCACTGGTGGGTGCACAACAAGCACCGTGCATGCATGAGGCAAATATAGTACGCTGTCGGCCGACGCGAAGGGCCACTCCAGCTGGTTCTTGACGAGAACCAATAAGGAGAAGCGCTGACTGCATTTCCTGACTGCTTTTCTGCTTGGGCTTGGGTCGCAGGGTTTTCTTGATGCTACTGGAGACCCCAAGAGGAGTGGAGCATGTGGGCAAGTTGCCTAAGCCATGGCGGTTTCCACTCAGGTGTGCCACATCCAAGAGAAGAGACATCCTGACGAAACCTTTGCTCCAAGCTAGCCTTTGTACTTCGTGGCCCATCATCTGCTTGAAGCTGCGAAGACTTTCCTGAATGATGCTGGTCTAAACCGCCCTAAATCCAAACAGATTCTGAAGTGTCGTCGCTTCCGACGTTGCGCTTGGGGAGTTCGAAAACCCTTGTTCCACCTTCAGGAGCATGAGGCCACGATGGAGCATCCCTTCATGAGGACTGCTTTCACAGGCAGCTTTCTCTTCAGCCATGATGGGAAGGTTTACCATGTGCCAGGATATCGTGCTTATGATGGCCGATGTGTAATTTGGCTGGATGACAATGCTTACAACAGGCAGCAGCAACACCATACGCATCGCGATAAACAGCTTTGATACCAAAAAAGCAAGAACATCAAGACCAAGCACCACTATCACAAGAAATCCGTAAGCCCTAAATGGTCCTAAAACGCTCGTTGCAGCAACGGCCATGCAAATCAAGTGCCGAAGCGTCCGGAAGCTCCTGAGCACAGGTCCATAGGGAGTGTTGAGGGTTTAGGGTTTTAGGGCATTAGGGTTTTATAGGGTTTTGGGTTTTGGGTGGTCCTCAGGACTAACTTTTGATGTTTGTTTTGGTATATAGCCCGATTCAAGGGTTTATGGCCGACGCTTAAGAGAGATAGAGACAGAGAGACAGAGAGAGAGAGAGAGAGCGAGAGATTGCGGCCGTGCTGTGTTGTGCAGTTGTGGAGTCTTGCTTTCTGACTTGGTCCCTACCCATGCAGAACATGCNCGGGCCAACCCACTTCGGTGGATGACAGCAGAGCACATGGGCTAAGGCGTCTGCTGGGCAGGATACTGTGCTCACCCGTGTCGACGATCCTCTCCCCCTGACCGTGCGGCCGGCGGTCAAGCTCTGCAAGCCCCCAAGCCCCAGACACGACAACTTTCTGGCCGTTAGCCCCTTATGCCACGCAAAGCCTGAATCCTGGAAAACTCTCCACCGCTTTGGATTCAAAGGACCATCTATGCGGAGAACTTTGACAAGGAGGTCCGGGTGCTTGCAGGAGTTACGTAGCCTTTCGATGGATTTCGGAGATGTGTCAGGCGGCAGTCCATAGAAACAAGGAGGCTAGCGTTCTCATTCCAAGCCATACATGGCGGCCAACCTGGGAAGAGCCTTGACTGAGGCTCGAAATCTACAAGTTTAAGAGCCCTGTCCGGTGTGAGCGCCGAAACCGTCCGCCAATGACGACTGGACTCCGAAATTTCGGCTCAGCACGACACTCGAAAATCAGTTTCGATAATATACGAATGGCACTAGGGAAGAGCCCCGGACTTCAGGGCGATTTTCTCAAAATCTCACCAAACCCCCTAAACCCTAAACCCTAAACTACACCCTGTCTGTGACCTCACGACAAGCCTGCAGTCCCAGAAGCCCACCCAGTTTTTGCGAACCTTAGAAACAGGCAGAAGCCTTCAATAAACCTGCAAGCTTTAAGAATACAGCCCCCCCACGATTTTATAAACCCTAAAACTAAAGAGATCCCAAGATAAAGTCCTCTCGACACCGTAAACCCTTCCCCACCGGAAGTCCTAGACTTTTGGAAGGCATATTGCCAGTATTTGGCGGGCCAATACCACGTGTTCAAGGCTTTGGAGGCACAGGATGGCCATGAGCCATGACAATCTCCCAGCTTAGCTGTAGGATATAGGGTTTAGGCGGCGTTTAGAGCCATTTAGGGTGTCCGTGCTTTTCAAGATCCTTCGCGTCAAGTGCAGCTTTCCCACGCGGCCCAGCCTGCACCAAACCCCAAGATTCAGTGCTGCTAGCCTCCAGCCCTTGTGTTTGCGTTTAGCAGCCGACGGGCCTTCAGCTGCTCAGTCTCCTCTGCGACCTCCGCGTGGCTCGAGGAAAGNCCTGCACCAAACCCCAAGATTCAGTGCTGCTAGCCTCCAGCCCTTGTGTTTGCGTTTAGCAGCCGACGGGCCTTCAGCTGCTCAGTCTCCTCTGCGACCTCCGCGTGGCTCGAGGAAAGGAGCAATCCCGTGCTCAGCTCGCGCGCCCCCTCCAAACCGGCAGCATGGCTACCGAGACGCTGAAGATCAGCGATGGCACCACCATGGAGATCTGCAGACTCCCAGACGTGGATGACGAAACATGGGCGGAAGTTCGTGCCTACGTCGAAGGCAACCCAGAGACGGCAAAGTCTCTGAAGAGCTTTGCAAAGAATCCGGACGCCATGAGAGGTTGGCTGCAGACCCAAGCCATCGCGGAGCACTACAGCAACAAGATGGCCAGCGGCGACACGCCCGTCCAGGACAAGGTCAAGTCCCTGGAGAAAGATCCCGAGTTGGCCTCCATCTTCGAAGACATCAAGAAGAATGGCATGGAAGCCGTCATGAAGTACTACCAAGACGAAGACCTCATGTTAAAAATCAGCCAAAAGATGGGTGGCCTGCCTTCCGAGCTTCAGCCGGTTCTTCGGAAGATTGAAGACACCTCGCTGACCCTCCACGAGGCAGCCAAGAAAGGGGATCTCGCAGCCGTCCAGCAGTTTTTGGACAAGAACAAGCCCCTCGATGCGCAGGACTTCAAGGGGATCACTCCGCTAGGCTATGCCATTGGTGCNCTCCACGAGGCAGCCAAGAAAGGGGATCTCGCAGCCGTCCAGCAGTTTTTGGACAAGAACAAGCCCCTCGATGCGCAGGACTTCAAGGGGATCACTCCGCTAGGCTATGCCATTGGTGCTAACCGCTCCCTGGCTCAAATATCAGGGAATTTTCCTGGTGTCTACTGCGGAGGTGTTCACACTATATAAGAGGATGTGTCCGCTATGGGAATGCTTCGGAAGCAGTTGGGGAGAGCTTGGGGAGTGGGTTGGGAGTGNCTCCACGAGGCAGCCAAGAAAGGGGATCTCGCAGCCGTCCAGCAGTTTTTGGACAAGAACAAGCCCCTCGATGCGCAGGACTTCAAGGGGATCACTCCGCTAGGCTATGCCATTGGTGCCAACCGCTTCCTGGCTCAAATAGAGCCTCGTGCCTAAGGATGACCGATATATTGGCTGAAGTTACAGCCTGTCGGCTTTTGCCGTTTGCCTGTCGTTTTGCCTTTGAACGGGTTCATGATACTTCATAGCCTTGCTGCGCCTTGCTGTTGGGTCACTCATTTCTTGAGATTTCTCAATACCCCAGGCATCGCCGTGGTGAAGAAGCTCTTGGACAGCAGGGCAAACCCATACGCTGCTTGTCCTGAACCCTATACTCTTGTACGTCTCATCTTGACCTGACAAGAAGTTCCAGAATCGGCTGTTCCAAACCCAGTAGGGTAAGTTCAGCCAAGCCCCGGCTTAGGAGACCCATGAGTGGCTTCTATAAATCCCCGCAATCTCCATCCCGCAAGATCCCAGAGCCCTGATGCCCCACATATCCTCAAGCCTTGTACGGTCCCTGTGCTGTATCATTATACGATAAGCTACCCCCACCACTGTGTTCGAAGTGTTGANTAGGGAGTGGGTTGGAAAGAGGTTGGGAGTGGGTTGGAAAGAGGTAGGGAGTGGGTTGGGAGGAGGTAGGGAGTGGGTTGGAAAGAGGTAGGGAGTGGGTTGGGAGGAGGTAGGGAGTGGGTTGGAAAGAGGTAGGGAGTGGGTTGGAAAGAGGTTGGGAGTGGGTTGGAAAGAGGTAGGGAGTGGGTTGGGAGGAGGTAGGGAGTGGGTTGGAAAGAGGTAGGGAGTGGGTTGGGAGGAGGTAGGGAGTG
>BGNK01004813.1:0-48298 GCA_003297005.1 Symbiodinium sp. clade A Y106 | reverse complement strand
CCCGGAGGGCTTCCCACCATGTCTCACCCATCGCAGACAGAAGAAAATCACAGCCCGATCAGTACCTAGTGGCAACTAGGCGACAGCTCCGCCGCGTGAAGGCTCGGGCCCAGAAGCTCCTAAACCCTGAACCCTAGAGCCAAAGACTCGCCGAGCGCCCAGACCAGGAACCCCTCCGACCTCACAAAGTGCCTTTGCTCGCCACCCGGGCTGCGAAGATGGCGGAGGAGCCCCGTCTCTTCGAACTCGGGCGAATTACAGCTAGGTTTCAATGTTTAAGAACATATATATATAATATATATATATATATATGACCCTCAGTAATTCGAACTCTAACTATAATCCGCTCTAGTCCTAGTCAGGAGCCCCGAGGAATAGCACAACAACTTATTGAGGCACCTAGATTACCTGACTTATGAGCCCTTAGGCTTTATTTAGGCTTTGCAGAGCAAGGAAAAAGGGATTGGCGAAGTTCATAACGGGCTTTAGGAGGCTTATCATGGTGCTGCTCAAAGCTCTTTCAGAGGATGGCTGGCTTTGCAATTAGGATATGGGGGTTTCCGAAAATAGGGGACCCTAATATAGCACCCTAACTAGTAGGATCCTTATTATAAAGACACCAAAATAAGGTCCCCCCTAATTTTCGGAAACTCCCATATATGATGAAGCTAACACATGATCAGGCTAACACCAACTCACACGATGCTTCGACAACCGATTTGGGGAGCTATTGGGGCTCACCGGCTCATGAAATTGCCATGGCGCCGGGTAGAAGACAGGAATTACAATGTGAGAAGAGTTGGCGACGGAAAACTCCAGCAAGTGAACGTGGCAGCATCACAAATAACAGTGCACGCGAAAACCATATAGGCGCCGACCCTGCGCCATCAACCCAAACCTAAACCTCAACTGAAGCCTCAGAAACAACACTGACACCTAGCCCCTAATTGCAAACCCTCACCCTAAAACCCAAACGTAGAACCCTGTGAAGGACCCTTTAAAGGAACCCATAGTATCTGCTGGACTCCTCTAGCCATCGCTACGATCGGAAGTCGGAGTCTGCAATTCGACCTGGCGAGTCTTGTCATTCAGGGTTTTGGTTTTGAGTTTGGGTTCTGCAGTTTAGAGCTTGGGCTTGTATAGGGCTTTGGGGCTTGAGGAAATTGAACGAGTGTCCGTGTAACACACTGCATGCATCATACGTGTGGAATGCTTCTGAACTAAACCTGTGCTTCCTTTCCTTCCCGGTAACCTTTCATTGTGTCCCAGCACCCAAAGCTTGTCACACGGAGATAGCCATTGCATGACTTCGCCATGCCTTGTTCCTCAAAAAGATCAATGGGTTTAGGGTTTAGGGGCTGCCAATCTCAACCAGCCCTAAACCAGGTCCAAACCTCTACAAACCCATACTATTTGGGCCTTTGAAGCCTAAATCCCTCAAACACGAAACCCCTAAACCCTAAACCCCAGACCTTAAAGCCCTGAATCCTAAACCCTAAAACCCGAAAGCCAGAGCCTCCTAAACCCTAATTCCTGAAGCCTACCCATGGGCCTATGAACCCCCAAAAGGAACTACTATGGGGCCTATGGGTACGCCCCCTAAACAATAAACCTTCAGCCTTTCTGGAGGTTTTAGGGTTCCCTCGAAGGCCTCACTCGCGAGTGGACGAGCTGGCTCCGTTCCCACCGGCTCCTCCGGGCCTCTCTTCCTTGGCGTTTTTAGGGTTCAGGGTTTGAAAGGGTTTAGGGTTTTGTTGGGGGGTCAGGGGTTAAGGGTTTAGAAGGGATTAGAATGTAGGGTTTTGGGGGGTAAGGATTTGAGGGTTTAGGGTATAGAATGTAGTGTCTTAGGGGGTTTTGGTTTAGGGGTGTAGGGTTTTGGCTTTGGAGTTTGCCAGTTGTTGTTCTTTCCGAGGTTCAAGGCTGAAAGGCTTTGCGTGGGACATATGGCTACACAGGTCGAACATCAAATATTGCTCCTGCAGGCTTAGTATGGGTTGAGAGCTTAAAGGCACAAGAGAGACTTTTCAAACGAGCTTGGGGAGGTCGTATGTTTTGACCAGAGATCCACGCAGGTCTACCGGCATCGGTCAGGCCCGTAGGTCGTGAACCGAAACACAACGCGGGACCCCAAAACTTTCGACGACATCCCGTGCCCTAACCCCTTAAATCCCTAAAAGCCTAAACCCCTAAACCCTAAACCGGCTAGCCCTGTACGCCTGTAACCGGACTCCCAAGACCCGCTCCCCATCTAAATTATCGTGAACTAAACCTTAACCTACCAAATTACCAAAACCTACTTTTTTGTAGGGTCCCTATAAATTCCATATTAGGGTTCATAATAAGAACCTACCAAAAAAGTAGGGTTTGGTAGTTTAAGGAAGACCAGCAACTGAGCCCTGCGCATTTTGCGTCGCAGCACCCATGAACTTGGGCTGGTCGACCATGGTGAAAGAGCTCAAGGAGCCTCTTCAGGCTAGCCAATCAGAGCTTCGGCTCGTCATAGGCTTAGGGTTTAGGGTTTAGGGTTTAGGGTTTAGGGTAGAAATCCGAAATCCGTATGGAT
This sequence comes from Symbiodinium sp. clade A Y106, assembly GCA_003297005.1. Lineage (NCBI taxonomy): Eukaryota > Dinophyceae > Suessiales > Symbiodiniaceae > Symbiodinium > Symbiodinium sp. clade A. The sequence goes on along the minus strand of BGNK01004813.1, from coordinate 45,732 downwards.
GACCAAAAAAATAGCGAGTCTTTGCCGTCACATGATGCGGAAGAAGACGACGAAGTGAGGGTTTGGGTTCATGCTTCTCGCCAGGCACTGACTTCGGCTGCAGGATCCCGAAGCCTGAATTATTCAAGCTAAAGTTGGCGGTTCGGGGCCCCTGGGCTTTGCAGGCAGAGATGACAGAGGATTGCGGAAGCTGAAGCTGATGTCTCTATGTCTATGCAACATGGGAAACTCATTCATCCCTGACTTGGTACTGGTATGACATCATTCCTCCATAGTCCATCGACAATTCTTCGCTGCACCCTGTATCTTCAAAATCTGCCCTTGTAGGTGCTGCCTGCGCAGCTGCATAGGTCTCCGGAGCTCTTGTTGGGTGGTGTGTGTGTGTGTACTACATTCCCACCCTTGAGGCTGCATGCCAGTCGAGCTCATGCCAAGTGGCCATGTGGACTCGCGTCACCTTGCCAAGCGAAGTGGTTGAAGGATGAGGGCTTCTAATGATTCTAATGTCTGTGTCCTCCTTCAGAAGTCCTCTAACTGAAGCAAGGCTATGGGTTGTGGCATTTGATGCCATCGTCATCGCTACTATCAGCCATCAGCACCACCGGCAACACCGCAGCCGTAGAAGCCCTCGCACGCACCGAATACAATCAGAACCGCGCCGCACCACTCCACGAAGTATGCAAAGATGTGAGAGAGTTGCTTTGGTGAGCCTATTACTAACCATGTCTGCTTAGGGCTCAGGGCTCTGTACGGCTTTTGCCTTCTTTGGAGATTACAAAGCACATAGGCAGGTAGACAGATAGATAGACGGATAGATAGACAGATAGGTAGACAAATACACAGATGGGGTTCCGCAGCGCCGAAACGCTCTCCAACTCAACCCAAGGTACTCCTAAGGCCCCTGCCAAGGCGTACGTGTCGATTTCAACAATCCCCAAAACTGTTTATACTAGTTAGGGACCCTAAACCCCTAAACCCTAAACCCTCCTAGATAAGACTAGACCCTAAACTCCTAAACCCTAAACCCCTAAAGATAATAGTGTGCCAACCCTCCGGGAGGCCCAGGAAATGTCAGCGCATGGCAGTCTTAGGAGCTTCCCAGGGTAACAAAACCGACTTTTGGTAGGGCCGCTATGAACTCTATATTAGGATTTAGCATACGAGCCCCCTAAACCCTATAAGGTCTATATTAGGGTTTATAATAAGAACCTGCAAAAAATTGGGTTTTTGGTAGTTTTTAAGGTAGGCTTCAAGGGTGGCGCGTCAAGCTTCGGTACTGTACTTGTGCAGGCAGGGCCCTAAGCCCCAAACCCAAAGCCCTATAAACCCTATAAACCCTAATCATGAAGGGTCCGGGGGGGCCGGCCCATGGTCTGGCAACGACCGTTTCAAGCGTTAGACGCTTTAGGGGTTTAGAGTTTAGGGGTCGAGGGCTTGAGGAGTTTAGGGTTAGAGCCACGGCGGCAAGGATTCCTGGCCTAACGACAGGTTCATGTATGGTTAAAGCCGCGTGTATGAATATCATTATTGCCAATCCAAGGCCGACGCCAGCACCGGCAGACTTCTCCTGCTGGAGTTGCTGCAACATCTCCTGCGTCGTGAGAGTTTTCGGAATTCGCAGGTTCAAGGTACGCAGGTTTAGGGGCTTAGGGCTTTTCGGGTCTAGGTGTTTAGGGTGTGAGGTCTAGGGCTGAAAAACAAGGGTTTTAGGGTTTAAGGCTTTGTAGCTCGGGGGAGTTGACGATCTTTTGGCTCCGCCATAGATCAAAGTCACCTTGTCGTAGCCCATCAAGCCCAGTACCCGAACTGCTACACTCTGACATCTGCGCTTCCGACAACCAACCCCAACCGTACGTCCAAGACTCAAAACCACCTGAACTGAACCTTCAAAGCTAAAGCCAAAGACTTGGGCAGGGTGGCTGAAGTGGTGAAAACTGGACTCAAACCCCTCGGATCGCAAGGATCCTCGGCCATTGATTACCGAGCCACTGCTGCAGGTGTTCGGATATTTTGGACCATCATTGTCTAGGCACTAAAGGGGGAGGTCATTCGTACTTTTCCGAGACCCCTATAATGATGACCCTAATTTTATGTAAAGACAGCATACTTCGAAACTTTCAGTGAGGTTCGTGGGAGTGACTTCTAAGCAATTCGTTCCCACTGAATCTAACTGAATCAGGTGACGGAGGATGTAGTGTTGCACTGCAGCTCAAATGGCTTGGAACCTCGACCGATGGTAGAGACAACCGCTCCACGCCACAGCATCAAGGCTAAACGCCTAGACCGCGTTCTTGCATTTCAGATGGTGCAAATACCCTCACCCCCCCGCCCACTCCCGCCGCTGCATGGTATTGAAGCTTCTACAGTCATTGTGCCCACAATCCGTAGATCCTAGAGCAAGCTTGAACACCCAAACACCGAAAAGAACAAAGCCTTCACCCTACATCCTGAACCCCCGCATATATCCTGGACCCCATACCCGAAAACCCCGGCCCTCGCCACCCTGCGACCTCAAACCCCAAACACGAAAAGGCTCCGTCAGACGATCGATCTGCATCCTCAGCTCAGCTTGCCGGTTCTTGGGTTGAGGTAGTAGAGAGATTTGAACTCCTTACGCGGGTTTGAGGTGCTTAGGGGTTTATGCATTTGTACAAATTCAATGATCAAGTTTCGACTTCTGTGAGTACTGAAGTAACACCTTGCACGCCGCTCTGCGCTTCATTGCCTGTACCAGGTTCGAACTGAATGATTAGAACGAGGTAAGATGATGATCTTACCATTCTTATCATTACGGCGCTTATAGTGCGAGAGTTGAGTCCGAGGTTTCGCGAAAGGGGGGCACTTCCCACCCTCATCAACAAACACACATGCACGCACAACACAGAACACAGAACACACAACACAACACGACACAACCATCCTGAGCTAAATTCAATCCGTGGCCCAGCCTCAGAATGAACACATGCATCCGCAACCGAATCAAACTCCAAAGTATTGAAAGCCCTAAAAACGCCAAACCATAAGCTCCAAAATCTTCAACCGTGAACTCTACCCCTCGGGAAGTCCGCAGTACAGGTGCATTTCTTCACAAGGGCGTGTTGGAGCATATTGTTCTACACAACTACAGCAAGGGAAACTCACCAGGAATAATTAGTACTGCTATCTTTACAGGCTTCTATATTACGGCATCAGGCTGGGGTATTCTCATGAATTATTCCAATCTATTCCGACGCTTTGCAGCCAATCAACTGCTGGTCGGCACACTTCTGCTCGGTAGCGCTGAGCTCCTACAGCAGGTTTAGGAGTGCGGGGGTTTAGAGTTTACGGGTTTTGGGGTTTAGGGTTCAGGGGTTTAGGGGTTTAGGGTCAGGGTTTGGTGCTTCGGGGTGTAGGGTGCAGGTGTTAGGTGCGTGCCGAGATAGGTACTGAGACGAGGGATTATGGCGGCAGCGAGGGTGACGCGTCTCACATAATGTATATTACGACCCCGCAAATTCAAAAGCAACCATATTGCCATGATTAAAACACGTACTTACTTGGTAAGAAGAGGAGGGCTAGCAATCCGACCGGCCTGTCAGCCATCAAAGCAGAAGCTCTACTGGGCATTCGCGTGCGGAAAACCAATGCCAGTAGTCACAACCTACCATTGCTAGTTGACATAGTCAACCGTACAATAATCATAGTCATAACAACAATGGCAACAAGTATCATCATCTTCTTCTTCATACTCATAACTTATAACCCTAAACATAATCATAGCAGTAAGAATTTATAACCCTAAACATAATCATAGCAGTAAGAATGGCCGTAGATCTCTGTGGGCCTGAGGTTGGCAACTTGGGAGCTCCGATCACACAACGACTTGACGGTTCTATGCGGCGCTAAGGCTACCTTAACCCTGAAGAACCTACCTTTTTACGGTTCCTTAGTATGATTTCCTTATATGAGTCCTTAAAAAGGTAGGTTATTCCGGGTCAAGGTAGGGCCTACAAATTTTCAGAGTTCTGGTCGTACTCGCGGTTTAGGGTTTAGGGAGGTTAGGGTTTAGGGTTTCTCTAGAACAATACAAGATTTGTTGAACGTTTTGTAGGCTAAAAGACACTTCGCGGCACAAGTCCTTTCGCCACTTCTTCTCGACATCCTGATTCGGAAGCATGCAATGCGTATCAGCGGACATATGTTAATGTTCGGAAGTTCAGGGAGTTGGATTGTGGTACACTGGGTGCGTCACCGGGCAAGACAAAGACTACGAAACAGATTGGCCGTGGGGCCGCGTATGTCGAGGGCCCAAGGATGTTGATGATTTCTTGCTTACTGCAACGTAGGGCGGTGAATGTGTAAGGATCGCACATTCGTGAATGTACGATACGCGCCACCGTGAATCAGCTTGAACCTCTTCTTCTTGTCAAACCCTCGGGCTCCAGTTACCTAAATAATGGGTTACTGGGTTAATTATATATTCTATGGTTAGTAACCTACTAACATAATTTAATAAATTAGTACGTTGCTAACCATAGAACATAAAGTATATAGAGCCCAGTGGTTTTATGTAACTGGAACCCTACGGCTACCTTTAATCGTAGGTTACCTGGGGTATATAAACACATTGGCTAGTAACCTACTACTACTACGACTACTACGACTACTACTACTACTACTACGACGACTACTACTACTACTACGACTACTACGACCACTACTGCTGCTACTACTACTACTGCTACTACTACTACTACTTTAAGTTACCGGAGCTCTAGGGCAAGCCTTCGCATTCTTTCTACTCGTGCCGCGATGAGGACCCGCCCTGCCTCGATTGCCTTTGCCATGTCTGACCTGCGGGCGCTGGCCCAAAGATCAGAGTCACTAGGAATAATACGGATAATACTAATAACTAGTATTCGTACTATAAAATAATAATACTGATTACTAGTACTAGTACCATAAAGATAATAACGAAAATTCGAAATCAGAGTCACAGGAGGGTGAGGGCGTAGAACTTATAGGGCCAAAGGGCCACGAAACTTCATAGGTTTCGCCGTAGCTAACCTTTGAACCTTTGGGCCCGAGATCATCTCTATTCCAGTTTTGGGCGTGGCGTAGCCTGTCAAAAAAGGATCGTGCAGCAACCCGGAAAGGAACCCTACGAAGGAAGCCGACTCTCGTGATTACGAAGCCTTTTCTTTCCGAAACCCGAAACCCCTAAACCCCTAAACCCCCTCGGAACCCGAACTTGACGCCCAGCTGCTGCTTGGCGAGGGCAGTGCTGCCACCCGAATCGGAGCTCCGAGCGCCTGATGCCTGAAGTGGTTTTACCTAAACCCCTAAAAGTAGGTAAAATAATGGCCCAATACCTATAAAAGGGCCAGTATTCTACATACTTTTGGGGTCCAGGTAGGGGTTAGATGAGTTTTTTTAACGGGGTTTATAAGGGGCTATATAGGGTTTTTATAGGGTTTATAAGGGTTTGTCTCAGGGTTGCTTTAATGTGAGGTTTATATAGGGTATCTCATTATATAGGGTATACACGATATCTATAGGGTATCTATAGGGTATACAGGGAATCTATAGCCTATATAGGGTATCTATAGGGTTTGTAGGGTACAGGGTTTAGGGTATAGGCTTTGGGTTTTTTTGGTGTTATTTCGGGTTTATAAGGTATACGGTATAAGGCATTAGGTACAAAGTTTAAGGTCCAGGGGTTAGGGATTTTGGGATTCGGATATAGGGCTTACTAGAATTTACGGTTTTGGGCTTCTGGCTTGGGTCGGGGTATGGGGTTTACGGTATAAGGCTTCGAATATAAAGTTTAGGGTTCAGGGTTTGCCTGTCATGTTGCGTTGCAGCAGTACTAGCACTAGACGTGTCAGGGCACCTGGTGCTTAGCGATCCCAAAGCTCTAAACCCTAATCCCCCACCTGGAAGGCCCTCGCAATCTCAACCCCAGCCCAAAAGCCCAAAAACTCTGCACATCCCAAACCCGACCAATCCAGAAAGGAGATGCAAAAGCCCAAATCCTCAACCCTAAAGAAATCAACCTCAACCCTAACACCTAACTCGTAAACACTAAGGAAGTAGCCCTCAACCCTAACCCCCAAACCCTAAACCCAAAAGGAAATCCTAAACCCTAAACCCTGAAGGAAATCCTAAACCCTAAACACTAAAGCCGAAAGGAAATCCTAAACCCTAAACAAACCCTCCACCGCTGCCGGGAAGAAACGTTCATGGTGGCCCAGCCCTGGAGATCCTCTGAGGAGCTCGCGGCCTGTCTGCAGAAGGACGCTTTAAGGAGTCTAGGGTATGTAGGGTTTAGGGGTTAGGAACAGTTAGAATAGGGTTTAGGGGTTAGGAGTAGTTAGAATAGGGTTTAGGGTGTAGTTCACAGTCTAGGTTGGATGCTTGGAGGATAGCTCTTTGATGTAGGGTAACAGGCTAAGGCTTGAATGCACAATGGCACCATGGTACTGGGGTTCCCATACTGCTCGGCTGAACATACATGCCCCTGGCCAATGCAAAACAGCATCAATCAAGTGTAATCACAGCAGCATATACCCTAAATCCTAAACCAAAATCCCCGGAAGAGCGTCAGCGTTCAGATCCCTTCTTCACCAAAATCTCGGGCTGAAAACCGGAAGGCCTGTCTGTATGATCAAGGACACCGAAGGTGGGGGTACAAGACACATAAGAGGCCTTCATAGGGTTTTGGGGTTTTTGGGTCAAACACAGGCAGTGTTCTGGCACCGGTAACTGCAGAGTACAACTGCTCCCTACCCTAAGTGCTGAATCCTCCGATTCTTCAAGAAGCTTCCCAATCCCGCCCAGCCGTCCTCAGACGAGTCATCCGACTCGAACTCCTGATCCAGCAGATCCTTGCTGCCATAGGAGCGCTCGATTTCGGCCTGGCCGTCAACAAGTTGTGGAAGCTTCGCACTTCGACTGGGGGGTTCCATGGCTTTAAAGGCCTAACTATGCTCTGAGACGCGGGTCCAGCTTTGTTCGGCCAGCTCAGACGGCTAGTTCGCAAGTGTTCGGCAGATACCGGTTTACTAATTCTCCAAATGGCGTCGGAGCAAAGAAGAACAAGGTTGAGGGAAAACCCATCATGTCCAAAGTCCGCAGAGCAAACCCCACAAGAGTCCAAGTAGTAGTAGTAGTAGTAGTCTAAACCCTATAAAACCCCGAAGCAAATGATGCTGCATGGAGAGGTTTGAGGAGCTAAGGATCCCCCCCCACTCTGAACGCGAACTTCTTTCTTAGACCGTAAAACCTAAGCCCTTGCAGCAACCCCTGTAGTAGGTTTAGGGTTTAGGGCTTCTAGTAACCCTCAAGCACATCTTGTAGGCAGAAGAACCCCATTCTGCAGATCCTGAACCCCTGAAAAATGAAGTTTAAGGCCATGAGTTCTATGGCTTCTTACATCCAAAGCCCTACGATCTCTAATTGCCCGAAGCATTGCGAGAAACCTGAACCACAAAGTTTGGTGTTTAGGGCTTTTTAAGGCTCTTTTGGGCTGCAGGGTTTGGAGCTCTACTGCCTCATCAATAAACTGTTCACTCCATAAATCCTGATAATAACCCTATTCAGGGCTGTAGTGTAGGGGCCCAACTGAGTAGAATAGGGTTTCGGGGTGGCATATAACATAAAGAGAAAACAAGGAAACCCAAAATAGTATTGGTACTCTTTGAGGTCCCTATATTACGAGGCTAAGAGCTCCGATGCCTCCACTCCCTCCAGGGCCGCAGCGTTGCCCAGGTGACGGACGGCTAGAGCCTGGTCGCTGGATCGAAATATCATCTGGGATTTACCTAAACCCCCCCAAAGTAGGTAAAATAATGGCCCAATACCCATAAAAGGCTATTATTCTACATACTTTTGGGGTCCAGGTAATTGTTCTGGAACTGGAACTCATGGTTAAGGTAGTATAGGGGGCCTTAACAATACGATTAGGGAGTTCTTCGGGATATTGCAATATACTAGCACACAAAGGAACCCTAAGGTATGGTTTAGGGTTTAGGGTTTAGGGTATAAGAACTGGGAATGTATTATTTTAGCATGTTTAGGCCAGTGGGGTCTCTGGGGTTTTCAGGATTCAACTAGGGTTTTGTGCTGGGTAGTAGCGCGAAGAATAGAAGCAACTACAAACATACATGTAACTATAAATGTAAGATGATATGATGTAATTTGTAGACGATTGCTGCACATAAAGGGCTTAGGGTCTAGGGCTTTTACCAAGCCAAGTAAGCCCGACCTCCCTTTCCGTCCTCAATTATTACCATCGGTGCTATTATACATCTCCTTTCTGCATTGCTGTTCCTGCGCTAGCTTGATTGCTGTCATTGGGTGGTGCTCTAACAATTCTAATTGCGGATCATTGGAACTTGGCGGTTTCCGACTGAGGACGCCTGCAGGACATGCAACAACAGAAACTTCAATCATGGATAGGGTCACCATCCCTTATGGTGCAGATACCATGCGGAAATTGCCTCCACTTGAACTGTGCACCACAACCCAGATCTGGTGAATCTAGTCTCGAATCAGACCCTAGAGCTCTGACTTCAACGGTGGGAATCCTGTAAAGCCACAGGCTATACCCTACACCGTAAACCCTGAAACATAATCGATAGGCCCTAAAACAAACCCTAAAGCCGAATAGCCCCAAGCCCTAAACCCTAAGCCCTAAACCCCTAACTGCCTGGAGTGCTGCGCACTGGTTGGCCGCGGCAGCCGCCTGGTCCTGCACGGAGTGAGGCCCTGTAAGGCCTTCTGGTTGGGCACTCTCTCAGGCTTCATGCAGCTACTAGTATGGTTTAGGGTTCATACCTAAACCCCCCAAAGTAGGTAAAATAATGGCCCGATACCCACAAAAGGCTATTATTCTACATACCTTTGGGGTCCAGGTAGTGCTTCGCATCCTAAAACCAAAGATCCTTCTTCGGAATTTGTCGTGCTGTGGTAATATGGATCTGAATCTGACAGCTTTCAGGGTTAATTGCAGGGTGCCCGAAGTGCCTGATTTACTGCAAGGGCCGGGGTCCTGTCCAGACCCTTTCCCATAAGAAACTATGCCGCGCGCGCGCATGAACAAACATGACACACACCACGCAACTTTCAAGATGCAAAAAACGCAATAAATACCAAACCCCTAAACCCTAAACCCTAAAAGCCCTAAACAGGTGCATCTAAAGAACGTTTAGGTCGACTTCAGGATTCAGGACTTGTTGGCTGCAGAGTTGGGGTATTGGGGTTTGGGGTTCAGGTTTTAAGAAGGCCTGAGTTGCAGGATATGGGTAGTTGTCAAAAATTAAGGTCCCTTTTTGGGTACCCTAAATAATAGGTGCCGTATTATAAGGACCCAAAAAAGGGACCATAATTTTGACAACCACCCATATAGCAATAGGATTCGGAGCGCACGAAATCAGTTCAGGCTGTGAGGCTTGGGATTCAGGGCTTAAGACCATTGCCTGGACCCCAAAAGTATGTAGAATAATGGCCTTTTATGGGTATTGGGGTGAGAGCTAGGCTTCGACGATTTGGCATTTAGGCCGGACTATCCGCATTTCGCCCATGCCAAGAACACCTCTGCTGAAAGAATTATAAGCGCCTGCTGCCTCTTTAGATGTGGTCTGCAAAGCCCCCCAACCCTAGACCCCCAGACCTTGTTCAACCCTAAGCCCTAGCGAGCTGCAGCCAGCCTGAAGATGCTTGAGATCGGTAGTCAGGTTCGCGATCTTGCGGGCCACTTGCTTCCCCTGCGGTGAGAACAACGATTCAGCAGCATTCGCAGGTAAGGCTCCAAGGGGATAAAGCCACAGCCTTCACAGCGGGGTTGAAGAATCGAAATCAGGTGTTGCGTGCATACGTACATGCTTACTACATATACACATGCATGCGTGCATTCATTCTCACAGGCATATACACACACCGCATATACATATACGTATACAGAAACCTCTACATGCATCCACCTGAGCAGTCGCAGCAACAGCAGCAGTAGAAACGAATCCACCAGGGACATGCAGATTCACCGACTTAACAATACTGTCGTTGCTTGTGCCACATCGATAAAAACAAATGGCGGCAGCAACACGGTAAGATGAATAAAGTTATGGCACCCAAAGTACATGATACCAGGGAGATCAGATGATGCAACGCACAGCACATTCCGACTGGATTGTCGCAGTGCTGCGCTGTTGCCTCCTTCTGCTTCCTCAGTTCTGCTTGCACATATTCTGAACGACAGTTCTGCTGGAGCTTCACGCAGCCAAAGACATGTTGGCGCTTTGCATAAGTCTACTGATTCTACTGCTACCGCTGCCTACCCTTGTCGTTTTACCAACGCAGCATTGCATCACTAAAGACCGTGTGACACGTCATTTGTTCGAACATCCATACGATCCTTAGCAGTCGAATGGGGCATGTATCAGATCATACTGTGGTACTAGCTCTGAATGTAGAGCGAATTGAGGCACGAAGCGCCGTTGTGACGATTGAGCCCCTCACCACGTTCAACAGCCCTCCCATCCAGCCTTGTCCTTCTCGTTGTGGATGGCATTCCTCGCAGGTTCTGATCTGAATCAGCAAAAATGCATCAGAGGCTGAGGGCGTCGACACAAAACTCCGGACTTCGTAGGAGAGCCTAGGATTGAGGGGATCTCATAAGTATACGGTTTGGGGCCTATACCAAAGCCGAGCCGCTGATTCTTCTTACCCTCCTTCTTCTGGCGTTCCAGCTTGGCAAGGGCATGTTCATGCTGGGTCTTCTCCTGGAATTCCGAAGAGCGTCGAAGAAGGCAGCAATGACAAAGAAACAACCAGACCGCAGGCAACCATGCCAGGGCAACAGGCGAAATTCATCATTAAGGGGGGCAGGGGGGGGGCGGGGGCGATAGCATACTCGGCATACACCTCAGCTTCGCCATCACCATCGTAGTCGTCATCATCTTCACCACAGTCATTATGGAATTAAAACCATCGTCACCAGGCGCTGTCGTCGACATCATCGTCACCAGCTCCTTGCAGCTCTGTTGCTGTTTCTTTGCTCAACACCATGAGTCTGGACACTCTAGCTCTAAACGAGGGAACCCTAAAGCCCTTCAATACCCACCTTCTCGGTTTCGCGAATGAGCTTCTCCTGCCGTGCTAACACGCTAAGACGCTTGGGAAGGAGTCGCGTCCAAAGGGGCTAAGGCCTACCGGATGCCAGAGGGTTCCACCAGGGGGAGCTTTCGGCTTCGATGGCAGAAGGTTCGGAGTTGGAACTTCGAGGCTTGACGTTTGAGGGTTTGGACGCTAACTTTTGAAGTAAAGGTTTGAAGGTGCCGTGAACGGTGTCGAGGGCACATGCTGCACACTTTCAACTTGCAGCTGGGGCTTTCTACAGTAGGGCACCACTGCACCACCTCTGCAATGTCAGCACATGCAAGACCATGAAGGTCTGATTTTTTCCTGTAACAACCACTAAACATTCACACTCGCCGACCCTCTGAAGAAGCACCACTAAAGACCTTCAGACCTAAACCCAAAGCCCTAAACCCGCCCTACGGTGACAGGCGCGTTGCGTATATACTTCAGGGGGCCCCCAGAATTTCAGGCGGCTGAAGCCCTGGGAGCCTTCTTGAATGCTTTTGAGTTTTGTTAGGGTAAGGACTTGGGTTTAGGGCTTAGGGTTTTAGGGTTTAGAGCCTCTTGGGACTTGGGTAGGGTTTACCTCGTGGGACTTGGCTTAGTCTTGTTTTCGATTGTTGCCGTGTTTCTGGCAAACGGTATACAATGAAGGATGCTACTACTTACGGGCTGTCCTGAACCCCGCGTACACCAAACCCTCCGAAACCCTGCCAAACCGCATCACCCACGACAGCAGCGTCTGAAACATGCACGGCGGAAAGCATAAACCCTTCACTGCATAAACCTCGAAATCCTACAACACTGGTCCCGATTTCGATCTAAAGCCTACATATCAACCTCGAAATTCTAAATCTGAATCTGAAAGATCTAATCTAATCTGAATCATCTGAATCCGTAAACTCCGAAACACCAAATCCGACATAACTCTGGCCGCTAAAACCTCTAAGCCCATCATACCCCAAGATCCCACGCCCCCGCCTGCCGGGCGACCTCCCTCTCTGCAATCTGAAGGCTAATCTCCGAAGTGAACCACCGGGCCTCACAAGGCAACTAATAGGCTGTTTGCAGTCCTTTTGTCATACAGGGTGTTGCAATGGTTCTATACCGAGGCGTAAGGCTTGACATGGTTCTGTAGGGGTTTGGAGTTTGATCCCTCAGGAACTTAGGGGCCAAGCCTAAATCCTTCAAGCTGAAAGGGCGGAAGCTTCAGGGAGGGCACCAGATTCACCCTAAACCCTAAACCGAAACCCTAAACCCCTAGGGGTAGCGGATTCAGGGGCGAGGATCTAGGGTCTTATATGTGTGGTTGTCAAAATTATGGTCCCCTTTTGGGGGTCCTATTCTAATACGGCACCTATTTTATTTGGGGTACCCAAAAAGGGACCCTAATGTTGACAACCACCCATGTGTGTTTGGTAGTGTGCATATACTCATAGCAAGGAACCGGACTTCATTGGACACTACTGCTGATGGACAAAATCCTGCATGACCCTAAGGACCCTAAACTATGGGAATTATGGTATATTCCTTATAATAATGGGTAATGCAGGATTTTGTCCATCAACAGTATGAGTCTTGAGGCACCAGTCTTGAATCTCATTCAACCTCTCGGGCTTTTAGCTGCCAGGATTGGACGGGAAATAACATGTTTCTTGATTCAAGTTTAGAGTTTACCTAAACCCCCCAAAGTAGGTAAAATAATGGCCCAATACCCATAAAAGGCGATTACTCTACATACTTTTGGGGTCCAGGTAGCTATTTACGGTCCAATCCTAAACCTTCCTCAACCCGAAGTTTTAAAACCCAAAAACCCTAAAGAAGCAAAACCTTAGCTGTACACCGAAAGGACAACCCTGCGATCAGTTGCCTGCCTTGACGGGGCCCTGTGTGTGCTCCAGCAGCTGCCCATCGGCTTCCTCCAAAGTCAGGTACAATTATTTATATGTATATATATATATATATCAATATATATCACACTATATCTAACCCTTAGCCCACCATAAACGACCTTTTGTTTGCAAGTTTCCTACAAAGTCGACATTTTGCTTGGTGTTCAAGCCGGTTCAAGCCTTACGCACAACTTGGTTTTGGCAGTTTAAGGAGGGTTCGCGGTCTGGGGAGGTGGAGGGGAGAGGGCCGAGAATGTAGGGCTTCGTACTTCGGGGGTGTAGGTGTACACGACAGGACTGTTGAGATCGGAGTGCAGTGGTTTCCTGGAAGTCCCGGTGTTCAAGCTCAAGACTGTCAACCTTCGGGATTTCAGGCTTGGGATGTTAGGTTTGGGATGGAAGCTTCATAGAACACGGTACCTTGAAACAAAACCCAAAACAGGGCCCCCCCAACAACGGACCTCTCATTCTCAGCAGCCCCAACATAGGTTTCGAGTTTAGCCTCTGAGGTTCAGCCCCAACTGGACCTCCTGAATCCTGCATCCTGCATCAAGATTCTGCCCAAAATCTGGCAGGGGTCCTCAAGCAAGGCACTCTCCTCAAATCCACAAACACGTATCAACCCTATAATAGCACCGCCTTATAAGCCCCTTATATAGTACAGTATAAGGGTATATGAATCATATCAACCAGAAAAGAAAACAGCCTTTGAGGCCCCATACATAGCACAATATAAGCCTCTCAGAAAACTCAAAGAAACCGAACTCCTGCCCACTGGAGCTGACCTCATCCCCCACCTTTTTCATAATTCCCAGCCTCGCGTGCCGCCCGCATGTCTGTGACGCACCTCTCCGCCTCGTTTGTGGCTTACCGTTCGGGTAAACCCTAAACTTTAAACCCTGAACCTAATTCGGGGCTTTAGCTTATGAGTTGCGGTTTCGGGGTCTTTAAAGCCTAGGAGCTTTCAGGGAGTTGAATTCTATGGCTGAGCATTTGGGTTAAGGGTGAGCGTTGCTAGCGAGCCCTACAGTACTTGTACCGCTCCGGCATAGACATGCTCCCCACTTCGGAAGCTCCATTTTCCAAGTGATGGCTGCGTGCTTTGACATGTGGCGCCCGTGACCACTTGGAGTTCGATACGAGCCACCGAACCTGCTTGCGGCCATACGCAGCATCAAACGGAGTCTTTCCACGACTGTCACGCATGCTAGGGCGAGCCCCTGCCTTCAGGAGCAATCGCACCACCCTCACCTGGCCGCGAGCGCATGCTATCCACAACGGGCTTCGTCCAGATGGGTCTGGGGAGTCTAGGACAGCTCCGGCTTCCACCAAAAGTGTCGCAGCATCCATAGAGGCCTTTGAGCTGAGACTCTCAGTCGCAAGGAGGAGCGGAGTCAATCCGGCATCGGTTCGGGCTTCCGTGTTCGCCTTGGCCTCGAGGAGAGCACCTTAGGGGCTGAGTATCCTAGCCCAAAAACGCTTAACCTTTTGAATTATGGTAGGATTATATAAACACCCTTATAGTATACCCTTAAAGAAACCCCGAAAGGTTCAAGGATACCTACTCCGCTACTAAGGAACTCATCACATCGGACTGTGGGATCAAAGCTGATAAGCACAAGGGCGTGCCCAGTATACCGGCTTTCTCGATGCAGGCTCCGGCTGCCAACAGGCATTGCACCTTGCTTGCAGTGTTTTAGGGCTTTTAGGTGAGAAAAAGCAGTTATGGGCTTCCGTTTTGAATCGGCTGTCTACAAAATTTTACCAACTCCGCACCGAAGGTACTGCCTCCAGCTGATGTTGCAGTACAGCCTGGCACAATGGCGTCCAGGGCTGATCAGACCCGTTGCCGTTCGGATCAGCTTCGGCTTCTAACAGCAGCTGCATGATCTCAATCTTCGTGTTTTTGGCGCATCTTAAAAGAAAGTGCCCTGCATTTGGATCCAAGGGCACCTGGAGGAGCCTCTCCACCTCTTCCACAAACCCTTGGGAGATAGCCTCGAGGATTGCCGCTTGAAGATCGGAGGTGCTGACGGGTGTCAGCATCACCAGCTGCAGGTCGCGGTCTGTGGGAAAGTCCAGGGACTCATTGTCTTGCAAATTTGTTCCATCAAGGAGGAGCCTCTGACGAAAGCGCGGCAGACCACAGAAGCCCTGCAGCTGCTTCTTCAAAGCCCTCACAGTCTCCAGCTCCTTCCCCGAGATGGCGACCAGCTCTTCGCCAGAAGCTTTCCAGATACGAAGCATGCAGAATGCCGCTGGGGAGCGAAGCGCAAGACTACCGAGATCTGACCAGCAAATCTCGCGACCCTTCAGCCCTCGAACTCAATGCACCTGTGCTGCCTAGATGACTTTGCACTGTAGTGCACCTGGCAACCTTCACCGAACAGTGAAGACGAAAAAGGAGACTCCAAACTCTAAACCCCTAAACCCTTGACCCCGCACCCTAAACCCCAAACCTTAAACCCTGTAAAGAATGAGCCGGTAGATCTCTGGCTAAGACCTGGACGGAGCCTTGCCACGACCTTCCTAGATAATCTAGGGGCTTCAATGCTTAGAATGGGTTCCTTTTTAGAATGGTTCCGTTCAGGGTGAGTTTTGATGGTCTCTACAAAAACTATACTAGGGAATAGTATCGGTAATTATACTTCTATAATTCTATATTGCATGCGATAGCTGTCGCTTCGAGCCAATGTTCATGGCGACAGCAACGACGTTTGTGTACTGCTGTAAAGTAATCCCCAAAAAGTTGGAAACCGAGTTAAGGACAAATAGTGCTGGGATTCCTTCTGTGCTACTCTTATATGGGTGGTTGTCAAAATCATGGTCCCTTTTTGGGTCCTTAATATAATACGGCACCCAATATTTAGGGTACCCAAAAAGGGACCATAATTTTGACGACGGCTCTTATATAAGGATTTTGAAGCTCTTGGGCTTCCAACTTTTGGGCTTCCATTGTAGGGCATAAGTCGTGCGGCCCTGAGCCACAGCCAGCCCTGAGAGTACAAAGCCTGGAATCCTCAATCGTCATATGTAGAAACCTTATATCCCTGTGACAAAATCCTACTAACCCAATGAAACCTTGTATCCCTGTGACAAAATCCTACTAACCCAATCTGAAATACTACGGATTCTTCAGCCCCGCAACTCCGAAATGTTGGGTGCAGGCATGCAGCTAGGAGCTCTTGGGTTAAGAGCTTGCTTCAGGGCTTCAGTTCCTTATAATTAGAATAGGGCTCCTTTAAAGGAGTCTATAAGGGTTACTGTAAGGGATCTATAAGAGTACTAATAGGGCTCCTTTAAAGGATTCTAGAAGGGTTGCTATCGGGGATCTATAAGGGTGCTAATAGGGCTCCTTTAAAGGATTCCTATAAGGGTTACTATAAGGGATCTATAAGAGTACTATGATCATAAGTATACTGAACATGCTTTTTCAAACAGTTGCAGGAAGGCTTCGCTGTATCTTTCTGGACTCGGATCAGGCTTAAGGGTTTTCGAGCATCCGGATGCTGAGGTGCGACCTATCGCGACCTTTGCATCACCAGTCTTATCTTATAAGGACTGCCATAACTGCCATGCTACGAGAAAAACGTGCACTGTGGGCGCATCAAGAGAAATGCTCCCCACTTCGGAAGCTCCATTTTCCCAACGGCGGCTGCGTGCTTTGACATGCGGTGCCCGTGACCACTTG
Organism: Symbiodinium sp. clade A Y106; assembly: GCA_003297005.1. Lineage (NCBI taxonomy): Eukaryota > Dinophyceae > Suessiales > Symbiodiniaceae > Symbiodinium > Symbiodinium sp. clade A. The sequence continues at coordinate 29,031 of BGNK01004813.1, read as the reverse complement.
GAGTTGGATAGGAGTCGCAGAACAACCTTGCGGCGGCGCGCAGCATCAAACGGAGTCCTTCCGCGATTGTCACGCACGCTGGTGCGAGCCCCTGCCTTTAGGAGCAAGCTCACCACCTTCACGTGGCCACGATGAGATGCTACCCACAACGGGGTTCGTCCAAATTTGTCCCGGGAGTCTACGATGGCTCCAGCTTCCACTAAGATGCTCGCAATCTCTAAAGAAGCCGTTGGCCTGAGACTCTCCTGAGGGAATTTGCTTTAAGTCACAAAAAGTAGGGGTCTCTAAGTAAATAATTGGGTTTCCTTATTATAGTACCTTGAATTAAACCCCCAAACCCTAAACCTTAAACCCAGCATAGGGTTCCCTTATTATGGTACCTTAAATCAATACTATGGTACTTTACATTGAATTCCCCAAAGCAAGAACCCTGTCTCCGTTACCAGGAGGAGCGGGGTCGCTCCAGCAGCGGTTTTCGCTTCGAGGTTGGCCCTGCACTCGAGGAGAAGGCGCATCATCCCCGGAACTCCCGCGAGGGCTCCTAAGCCTGGGTTTCTGGTTCAGGGATTTAGGGTTTAGGGATTTAGGGTTCTTGTTAAGGGATTCGGGGATTTGGGGTTTAGGGTTTAGGGTTCTTGTTAAGGGATTCGGTGATTTGGGGTTTAGGGTTTAGGGTTCTTGTTAAGGGATTTAGGGTTTAGGGTTGGGTTCTGGTTAGGGGGCATTTAGTTTGAGTACACAACGCAGGAAAACAAAAACGCAGGCCCCCATGACGTGGTTTTCTGTTTAGTTTAAGGTACCATAATAAGGAAACCCCATTATTTACTATAGATGCCTATTATGGTAACTTAAGTTAAACTCCTTAACAAGAACCCAGAAGCACAAGGGCGTCCCTAATAGACCGGCTTTCTCGATGCAGGCTCCGGCTTTCAACAGGCATCGCACCTTACTTTCTGCGGTTTCAAACTTTATAATTCCATACCGGAAAACCACTGCGATTTGCATGGTTTCCCGTGTTCGAAGAGGCTTCTACTATGTGAAGGATGCCAACTCAACATCCAAGACACTGCCTCCTGCTCATGTTGCAGTGCGGCCTGGCACAGTGGAGGCCAGTGTTCATCAGACGCATTGCCGTTTGGATCGGCTTCTGCTTCCAACAGCAACTGCATGATCTCAACGTTTCTCGTGCTGTTGGAAAGGAAACGTCCTGCATTTGGATCCAACGGCAGCTGGAGACACTTCTCAACCTGCGCTACGCAATCTTCCGAGATAGCAGCCTCCATATCATCTACTTGTTCGTCGGATGTGCCAACAAAGCCCAACATCACCAGCTGCAGGTCACGGTCTGTGGGAAAGTCCAGGGACTCATTGTCTTGCAAATTTGTTCCATCAAGGAGGAGCCTCTGACGAAAGCGTGGCAGCCCACAGTAGCCCTGCAGCTGCTTCTTCAAAGCCCTCACAGTCTCCAGCTCCTTCCCCGAGATGGCGACCAGCTCTTCGCCAGAAGCTTTCCAGACGCGAAGCATGTGGAAGGTCACCGGCAATGAAACTCGACACTCGACCCCACAAATCCTTGAGCCCTGCGAGTTCGAAGCTGAAACCCTCAAGCTCGAATTGAACCCGGCATGTGAATCCAACTTCCCAAAAATTCCTCTGTTGAACACCTGCCCCTGAACGGCCTTGCAAGATCAAGCCTCGAAGCGGAAGTGCAGCAACTTGAGGTTACATAGGGGCTTCGGCCTTTAGCGTTCTGGGCTTAACGTGGATCGTGATGGCAATGATGATAGCCGTGGTGATGACGAGGAACACACTGACTGTTGCATCAATAGTGAGTAGCGTTCTTCGACACAGACCCGATGACATACACAGCAAAACTTGATATTCTGCACCCCGTTGCACGCTCATCCTTTGCAAAGGATCTTCGCACTAAGGACCGCCGCGCAAAACCAAAAATCACCAGAGCCGTGCAGCAAGCCTCATACTCGAATAGTGTCCGCAACAACCCCAACCCCAAAACCCAAAAGCCCTATGCCGTCAACCCTAAACCATCTTGGCTGCCGGCTTCGCTTTTGCAGCAGTCGGCCTGCTCCTTTGTGATCTGCCAAGCCTCTCCAATGAGTTGGGGACCGTTCGGCCATAATATAGGGGCCTTAATTATTAGAATACGGATTTGGGGCCCATCATACTATAGTTACCATAGTTATAATAAGGAACCCCCCAAAATAGTATAGGTACTTCTTGAGGCCCCTATAGTTACTGTTCATACATAGGGTGCGCCTAAAGATGTAAGCGGAACTTCGTTGGGGGAAGGTCGCAAATTCTGGATTTTGCGATATTGTCTGAAAACCCATGCATTCGTGTATATCAGGATGATATGCCACATATAATATGGACACTGCAACCACAAAACCCTCTGCGTCAACCCTCTGCGTCCGAAAGGAAGACTTCATCCAAAGCCCCGAGCCAAGGCACGCACTAGGCACGATCCAACAAACTCAAAGCTCCATACAAAGCCACAAACCTTCTACGGCCCTAAACCAGACTTATTCATAACACATTACAAACACAGCTTAGGGTTGAGCGGCAGAGGGAGGCGTCAAATTCCAACCACCCGGCTGGGTCCTCACGAGCTGCGTTCAGCTCCTCCTGTGCCCTGGTATGAGCATCTTCCGCGATTCGCCTTGGTCGTTCGGGTGTTTTTTTGAGCTCCTTTTCTACGGTCGCCTGAAAGGGTCCCGCTCGGGTGGGTTTAGGGACTAAGGTTTACATAGGGTCAAGCAACCGCGGCACATTCAGTATCGTTTACCGGCTTAGTGGGTTGTGGAATTAATTGCAGGATTCTGGGTTGAGGGGCTGATGCATGTAGATACATCTTGGAGATTCTGGGATCGGTTTCACCTACCCTACATCCGAGTTTAATACCCTAACCCCGAAACCCCAGAAAGCTATCATTCTCGCAATGCTTGGGAAAGCTACAGGCCGCCTGCCACATGTCATGTCCGATGCATCTTCGGGAGCACCTAGGTCTGCTCTGCAGAAACCCTCTGGGTTCATGCACCCAAATAGTATATATTTTGGCCCTAAAGTATAGTCCCCCATAAAGCTACTATGGGCCCAAAGTATATACCATTTGGGCATATGGACCTTTATGGTATTATAAGGGTTACTACAAGGGCACTACAGGGGCTTGGAGGGGTTTGGTGTTTGGGGTTTAGGGATTTGGGCTTACGTCTGGATCCGAAGATCTGGTCTGCTTTGACGAGTTCTTGGGTGCAGCGTTTAGAGAGTTCTTGGATACAGCTTGACTTGCTTCATAAAGATGGCAAGCAACCCTAAAACCCCAAAACCCTAAGCCTTAGGAACCCTAAACCCTAAACTCCGGTATAGTTTCAGAGTTACATGTCAGGGCTCGAAGTTCAAGGGGCTCCTCAAGCCATCTCCCCTTACTTTCAGACCACTCGCATCAGCAAGGAACGATCGAAATCTAACCTACTGTAGGGGTCTTAATAATTAGAATAGGGTTTTGGGGCTCATTATACTATAATTACAATATAACGAGCCCCAAAAATAATATAGGTAATTATTAAGGCCTCTAGAGTAAGCCCGTTGTTGCTACTAGGGTATCCCAAGAGAACCTGGGAAGCACAACCAGTCCTTGGGCTTGGTGTTCTGTTGTTCCTTGCCTCCTCTTCTCTGATTCATAAAAGGGGCCTCACCTGGACCCCAAAAGTATGTGGAATAATGGCCTTTTCTAGGTATTGGGCCATTATTTTACCTACTTTGGGGGGTCTAGGTAATGATTAGAATAGGGTTTTGGGGCCCATGATACCACACATATAAGAAGGAACCCCCAAAATAGTATAGGTAATTATTTGGGCCTCTATATTAATCCATGAAGCTGGCCTTGGTTCTGCCTGCGGGGAGTAGCGACATGTCAGATATTCATCTTATCACTCGTATCTGAAAGGAAGCCGCTGTCAAAGGGTATCTTGCATGGATACCTGAACCAATTCAAGTTTCATTAACAAAGTGCGCCCAGATTTCCCGACAGAGCTGCTCCCTGACGTAAAGCAGTTCGTTGTGGAGGTGATCGCGGCGACATTGGGCCAAGAGCTCCTGTCAGGAATCATTGGAACCCCGTTTGTAGGGCCCCGAAAAAGCACGCAAGCAAATGTAGGATAGGGGTATCCAGCTATAACCCATATATGTATGCATCTCCTTGTTATGAAGCCCAATAACTTAGGGACATCCGCGTAAAATGCTTCTGCTTCTCTCCTTTTTGGGGCCCTCACCCCCATGGTGAGGGTATGCTATGTTGCTTGGAGTAATCGGATGAGATCGGGGAAAAGTCCTGGCTGAACCATAAACCCTCAGAAAGCTCGCAACTCCGTAGTCCCATCGCCTTGCACTCGTTCCATTTCGCTTGGAGCAACTCTACCGTCTCAGTCACCTTCAGAGGCTCAGTAGGGCTTAGAGGGCTTATAGGGTTTATAGGGTTTAGGGTTTATAGGGTTTAAGGTTTATAGGGTTTAGGGGTTTAGGCTCAGGACTTTTCGGTTCGTGAATGGGCCCATTGTACTATGACTACAATAAGGAACCCCAAAATAGTATTGGTAGTTATTTAGGCCCGTATAGTGGGGTTACAGTTTAGGGTTTAGGTCTTGGTGTCACGGCTTAGAGGTTTGGGGGATCTGGGAGGTCCTGTATTTGGGGTCTAGGGGTTAGGGGGTTTTTAGGGGACTAGGTGACTAGGGTCTGGAATTAGGGCTTAGGACTTCCCGGCTTCTGGGTTTGCCTCATAGGGGTATGGGCTGTGTCGGGCTGGGGGTTTAAGATTTGCGGCGCAGGGCGTATGATATAGTGGTGTTTCGTATTCTGGATCCCCAAAGCACTTTTCTCTTCAGTCGCTTGTATATGGGTTTTACATGGCCGAAGCAGCGTCGGCTGGTGAACTGAAATGTCAACGATGTTGGACGGGATGTGCCCTTGCGACTTGTCGAGTGATATTCCCCTTGGCTGCATTGTGTATACTCCAGCAAGACGAAACCCTAGACAGTATCTGTATGATGACTATAAGTGACCTACATACTGGCTTGAGTAAGTATCGCGGGTTGTGCGTCTTAGCCTCGATGATCGTGTAGTCGAAACCCGAATCCTAGATAGAATCCCTAAACCCTAAACCCTGAGGCATCCAGATCAGGGGCACCTTCGCGGAGGCAGCCCCACGAAGATCTTCGATCTGGCAAGAGCAGCAAACACGGTTTTAGCTCACAAAGGGTCCCAGTTATGAAGGATCATAAACTCACGTTATTGTGAACTTGTAGCTACTAATTGCCATTGTAAGCTCAAGTACCTAGTTATCGGGTACTTTGGACCCGTTGGGTTAAGGCGTTAGGTCTGGGGCTTTGAAACTTGATCTCCGTCACTGTTCTGGTGCCAAGATACTGGCGTGATACTCAACAAGAAGAAGCAGAAACATAAAGCATGCGGTACTATTGTAAAGAAACTCCTATCGCATTGGGCCATGAAGGATGTCGGCTGTAGCTCTCCATGGTTTAGGACAACAAAGCTTTGGTGCATTTCACCGCCTGATCAAGCAAGAACCTCTCCACCTTAGCATAAAAAGCTTGCTCCCTGCACTCGAGGCGGAAGCCGCTTGGGTTCGCTACAAGTTTTTCTGGCAATTTCGGTGCAAGTCTCAACCTAACACGCAACAACCCAAAGCCACAGTGACACCCCCCAACTTCCCCCTCCCCCCCCCCGCCCGCCTTACCCGCAAACCCAGGATTCCGAAACCAATCCTTCACTACCTACGGTTTAGGGTTTAGGGTTTAATCATCGGGCCCTTGACCTCGACATGAAGTAGCCAAGTAGCCCCTCTAGAAAACTCTACTCAAAGGCTCAGTATGTTGGAGCTTGTTGGGTTTTGGGTTTATAGGGTTTCGGGATGAAGTAGGGTTACAAGCAAGAGACCTGGAACCATACTATTATATCCTACTGACGAAGTCCCATGATGCTTCAAGGGTTTAATATAGGGGCGTTAATGACTAGAATAGGGTTTTGAGGCCCAGATTATGCTATAATTATAATAAGGAACCCCCAAAATAGTAAAGGTAATTGAGGCCCCTGTACTAGCGTTTTAGGGTTTAGAACCCTGCGCCCTCAGCTCTCGAACCACTCCTGACGGAGCCTGCCTGGCGTTTCTTGTCCACGAGGTTCTCTTCGTAGGTCCTAAGCGGTGCGGGTGAGTCAGTCGAATTTCTTGCTTACCTAGACCCCCCAAAGTAGGTAAAATAATGGCCCAAAACCTATAAAAGGCCATTATTCTACATACTTTTGGGGTCCAGGTAAGGCTTAGGAAACCACCTTCTAAACTCTACTTGGAAAGCCCTCAACCAAAGAGCCTCTTGAGCCAACGTGTCAAGTCAGGGGTTTCAGGGTTTAGGGGTCGGGGGTTCAGGGTTGTTGGAGTTAAGAATTTAGAACTTAGGGTTCAGGGTTAAAGCTGCACCTTCAACCGTGAACCCACGAAACCGTCCAGGGTGCTGCAGGGCAAAGAGAGCATTCTTGGACTCCGCGGCTTTCTGGGCGATGCACGCCGCCTGCTCCTCCACCTGATGGAGGTTTCTAAACTCGGATTTTGGAAATACTGATTTTCGGACTTTGGGTTTCAGGGTTAGGATGTCGGTTTCAGGGTTTAGACTTGTGGGAGACTACTTAATCATGCGCAGGGACCTTGGTAAGCAGGTTGTATGTAGGAGTATAAAGCAGATCGCCCTGACAACGGACTATAGCCCGCAGTATAAACGACCTACTAGGTCCCATGATCTAGCAGCCCGAAATCTTTGCAAAAAACATGCTTACACACATGCAAAAACACCTCAGAAACCCCTTACAGAACGCTACGAGCACCATACAGCACTCTTCGTGACCCTTGTCATAGAACCAAAAGGCATTACAATAAAAGGATCCTACGAGGTCCCTGGGATAAGCAACAACCCTGGCATTCCTTTCAAGTCGGGTGCTTGCGAAGGTTATCGCCATACTTTGGGTGTCATGTCCAGCCCGAAATCTCCAATCTCTAGAATCGGCACAGACATGGGCACTAGGATCATCATCATCATCAACAACATCAACATCACCGTCATCGTCATCGTCGTCATCATCATCATCGCCATCACCATGGTCATATTCGAAGTCGCAGTCGTGGACAAGATGACAGTAATGAAGCAAGGACCTGGCCTCCGTCTCGCTTTGTTTCAGGTCGTTGATCGCCTTGTGCGGCTCGGGAAGGCCAGCGCTGGCCCTGAGGTTCTGGCTGACGGTCCTTGACAGCGGCACCCGCAACATGACATATTCATGGAAGCACGAAGACACAAATACAAAGAGTGGGAGAGAGAGAGAGAGACAGAGAGAGAAAGAGAAATAGAAAGAGAAAGTAGAAAGAGACAGAGAGAGAGAGAGAGTGACAGCGAGAGGTAGGAAGGGAGGGAGTCATCATCAAACCATCACCATCATGATTGTTGTCCTGGTCGCCATCATTCTCGGCATACTCATCATCAGCACTGTCATAACCTCATAACCGCCACAGTTTGAACCGTCAACGTTACAGGCACGACCTGAGCATGGCTCGATAAAGCACATCGTTAGTGCAAGACTTGCAACATGACACTACCAATACAAAGTCATCATTGGTAGCTCTCACAAAGAACCGCGACAGACTATTCTCTCCTGCAAATACGACTAACAAATCCAGTTAGACGTATCTAACGACGGGCATTGCCATGGATCCCGGTACCGGCACAGGATCCTATGTGCCGCACTCTAAGTAGGAAAGGCCGTAGTAGCCCCCCAAATGCTTAAAGCTCACAGCGTAAAGCAAGAAAGCTTGCAACCTTCGCCAGGCAACCGAGAAAGATCTCCTGTATGAGCAGGCTTAGTGTTTAGTGTTTAGGGTTTCGGGTTTAGGTAGTGTCACAATAGAAAGGTGGGCTATGGGACACACCCCAGAAGAAGCTTGAATCAGCGCAAACTATAGAGGGCTGGAGCTAAACCCCAAAGTAATGCGAACCAAACAAAAATCCACAAATGTTAAACATCAAAACCAGAAAAGCACTCAAATCCCAAAAGACAAACAAACCCGACGACTAAATCTTGCAAACCCCCAAACTAAATAGAAGGATGATCGCCAAGACTCTTGGCTAAAGCACCATGCTCAGAGAGCCACCTTCGCTGCGGTGCATCTTCTGGAGTGCTTGGCATGACGCAGTGAATTTGATTCTGGGGCTTTAGAGGTCGTTTGGGGTTTAGGGTCTAGGTCTTTTCGGGTTTATAGGTCTTTTACGGTTTAGGTCTTTTAGGTTTTAGGGTTGTTTAGGTCTTTTAGGGTTTAGGGTTTAGGGTCTTTTAAGATCTGACATTCTGAAATGCTTTCGGGCCTTGTCTCGATCGAGGGTGTATAGGCTTGGATTTAAAGCGAAATCGAACAAGGCCCCGTACTACCTAAACACCCCAAAATAGATAAAATAATGGCCCAATACCCATAAAAGGCCATTATTCTACATACTTTTGGGGTCCAGGTAGGAGCATGGAAGCCTGCACCCGAAAGCCCAGACCCTGTAGCCCTAATCTCTAAATGCTATTCAACCCTGCAGCCGCTACAGTCCCAAACTCCAACCACTGTGTCTCACAAACCGAAAGCGCAACCCCCCCCCNGCCCCCCCCCCCACAGCCCTAGAAGCTAAGAAACCAAAACATTAGGCTACGTTGGAGTTTCAAAAAAACAGGGGTTGAAACCATCATACATCGTAGGATGATAGCTGTAAGTAAGGACCTACCAAGACAAGGCATCCTCCAATCTTTTGAGCCAATTGCCGCCGGAAAGCCTCTTGGGTATAGACTCTTTGACCTCCTGACTGAATCCTGCCACCTCCTTCGGAGGGTTCTACAACGGTTCCATCAGGTGTTCTATCAGGGTGCATACGATTCTAAAGGGAAACAACACTTAAGAATAAAGGTCTGATGTCGTATTTGCAGAACGTTGTATCAGAAGAAGGGTAGGAGATCGAGTGTTGGGCCATGCACCCTACTCAGAGGAGGGATGACGTTTTGGGGTTTTAGGTTCGCGGTTTAGGTCGGTAAGGTTTCGAAGGGCGGCTTTCGGACTTTTTTGGGGGAGCCCAGGGGGGTTTAGGGGTTACGATGGTTTGCAGTTTGCTGTTTTGGGTTTAGAGGTTAGGGTCGGAGTTTAGAGACCTGAAGCATCAAGTCCGAAACTTACGAGTAAGGTCCTAGACGCTTTCAACCTGACACTCATGCTGCGGGGTGCGCCCTTCACTTAACGAGTCTACAAACTTGAGAAGTGGCAGGCATGCTTTAAACTGCCGGCTTCGGTCGCATGAAGCAGCAGTTCGCCGCGAGACTCTGATGTGTTCGACACAGGCGAGTGTATGGCTTGCAGCTACGAGTTTGAGGGATTCGAACAGGCCGATTACAGTGAACAGACACTCCGAACAAATATGGGAGTTTCCGAAAATTCGGGGTACCTTATTTTGGGGTCCTTATAGCAAGGATCCTACTATTTAGGGTACTATATTGGGGTCCCCTATTCTCGGAAACTACCATATGCAACCCCCTAAACCCTAAACCCCATGGCGGCGGCTCGAGTCGAGACAGTCTCAACGCAAGAAGTCTCTCTGACAGGCATTGAGCCGACAACCCGAACCTCCTACACCTATACGCCCTAAAGTTTAACCTCCAGAGATCGCAACCCTAAACCCCTAGCTGAATCTAAGCCCGAAACCGTAATCCACTTCAACAGCCCGATATACCTTGAACCCCAAAATCCCCTCCTCTGCTGTGTACACCTCCTCCAGGATCTCATCGCGATCGGCTCCCTGACCAACAAAAGTGCACAACCACATGCGGTTGTCCATAAGGGTTCTGCCAATTTCAAAAGGTCTTATGAGGTTTTGTACGGTGAAGTACGGTTGAATAGAAAATTTAGAATGGCATCGTAGTGTAGATTATTGCTATAATAATAGATATATTGGGGAATCCTTATTGTTCAGACCTCTATTTGGGCATTCGGGGAGTGCCACGCTAGGCAGGCTTGCGTGTCCGACCTTTCGAGGTCCGAGGACCCTGATCCCCGGTGGCTGCAGCACCACTCTCCAAGATAGCTAGTAAAGTATGACTCTGTAGAATTATGGGATCTAACTCAGTCTAGCCTTTATGAAACCAGCAGGGTATCGGATCCACAAGATTAGAATAGAATAGCTCGCAACTCATCTTGAAGCTTCTAAGTATGCCCACTGGCACATCGCACGCGCACCTCGTCTCCATAAAGCTTCGCAAGCAGATGGGTCTTCGTCCGGAGAGGCTGGCGGGGCACGCTTTGGAGACTCTATACAGACAATGAGGCCTTACAGTTGATGCATGAAGGAACGGGGTAATGTAAGGGCCTTCATAATTAGAATAGGATTTCGAGGGTTCCTTTCTATAACGAATTATAGTGTAATATACCCCCCAACCCTTTTCTATTTATTAAGGCCCCTACATTGAGCTTCAACAGCTTATAATGTCAGTGTCATTTCTATTGCTTCCTAAACTCTCGCATCGCACTTTGACCTTTTGAGGGTGCTTGGGTTGTGGATGCTGGCTGCAGCACAACTCAACCAGTCGCCACAAAAGGCCCTTACACATAATTCAAGAGGCAACGGACCCGAGTCCTACGCATCCGACACCGCAGAAACACCGAATCCCCAAGCCATAAAGCCCTAAAACCCCAGCAAACCACTCCAAGCCAAATCAAAACGATCTAAGCACCAATATGAAGGTTATAAACCGTAATAGCCCTAAAGCAGCGTTCCTGCAACTCCTCTTCGCGCTGTGACCGAAGTGTCTCCTTTCACGAAGGCCGGATGAAGACTCTAGGGCTAAGGATTGCACACGAGTTCTCATTTATTGGGTTTATAAGCGAATGGGGTTTTTGGGATGTTGCGGGCTCTTCGAGGTATTCTCAGGGGTGCTACTGGACGGTTTCAGAGACGTTTGCAAGTCTGTCTATAAAATGTTATCTTCAAGCTGGTTCCTGAGATCCTGATGAACTGCTGGTGGAGTTGAATAAGGCTTCACTTCAATAAGAGGCTGCTCTAGCAACACCCGAAGTTTGGAGCTTACTGAACGATCCGAATGTCAATATAGTTCTGTTTTATGGGTCAGCACAAGAGCAGCTGCGCTTTGGACCCTTAAACCCCTACGCTGAAAGCCCTAAAGACCCAAGCTCCAAAACCGCCCCAACGCCACCACGCCTCGTCGGCAGCCATGTCTGCAGCTTTGCCGTTCTCGACAATCTCATCGACCAACTGACAGACTAGGGCGTAAGGTTGGGCTCTTTTGCAGTTTCTATCTTTTTTAGTAGCTCAAGCATTTAGCTGCGTTGGTTGAGGACTGCCGATGGTTTCCAACATAAGATTCAATGGACCGGATCCTGCTCTTCAGGAAATCTACGCTGCAAAACGCTGCCACCAAGAAGATGCGGTTCATGATGCCAAGAGCACTATACCGTAAGACTTAAGAAGCCCCCACATCCTCAATCTCAAGACTCGGTAAGGCTGTAAGCCCTGACCGCCAACACAAAACAATAAAGGGACAGTAGCTTACATGTGAGTAGGAGTTAGGGCTGACATGTCGTGTGTGCATTTCTATGTATGTCTGTATGTATGCATGTATGTATGTATGTATCCATCCATCCATCCATCCATCCATCCATCCATCCACCCATCCCTACATACATATGTGTAGAACACACACAATACATATATATATATATACATAGACATACAAATATGTGTACACATACATATCCATGACAAAATTATGTACATACTACATATGCACAGCAGAGTCTCCAACCACTTGGCCCCGAGCGACCGCGAACCCCAAACGCAAATCCTTAGAATCTCGTACGACATGGGAGCTTCCGAGAATAGGGGACCCTAATATAGTACCCTAAATAGTAGGATCCTTATTATAAGGGCCCCAAAATGAGGTACCCCTAATTTTCGGAAACTCCCATATGGAGGCTTCCAAAAGTAGAGACCAAACCCTGACCGCCTGGCGAACTGTAGCAAGCCTCGGACCACGCAAGATCTCGAGTCTTGGGTTTAGGGCTGTATTCAGACGGTTTGTAAACCCTAAAACCTAAACCCTAAACCCTGAACCCTAAAGGTGTTAAGGGTCCCATGGTGGTCGGTGCTCTTTGTCAGGGCTGGAGTCGGAGTTGTGTTTCGCGGGCCGACAAGTACGCAGAGGCTCCATAGTAGTTCCTTTTTGGGGTTCATACTTAGAGTCCTATAAGGTTATCCCAAAAGGAACTACTATGGAGCCTATGGGTATCAAGCACCTGTAGCCAAACCAAGAGTCCCGCAAGTATGATGACCCAGGTCATACTTGGCTTATCTGGGTACGCACACTTAAGCCCAATTGTCAGACGCTTTATGACTTTATGCATAAGCAGAAAGGCCGGATATCAGAGTCGCGGATCTGCGACATACTTACGGACGCGGCTCGCAGACCACATCGAGGCTTGGGGCAGACTCAAGGCAGCCGGCATAAACGCTGGTTGGGCACTTGGTTTCTAGCAATACTTGGACTCCATAAGTTTAAGTGGCGGGATGAGGCTTGTGCAGAGGAGCGGTATGCTTGTCGTCTATATACATCATAACTACTTACTGAGCAGTGATACCACTTGCGTGAGCAAGTGTCATGGAAATTGCAGCAGAGCCACTTCGTGGCGCACTCTCCCTGGACCACGGCGTCTAAGGGAAGCTTCTGGGGTTCCCCACACCCTAAACCCTGAATCCTACATCATGAATCCTAAACCCTTCACCCTGAACCCTAATAACCCCAGACCCCATAGACCTCAAACCCCAGTGTAAGCAGGTTGACTACAGTTTGCAATGTTAGGAGTCAGCGTCCTCGTGATGTAGTGTAAGCGGACAAGTCGGTTTGGGGAAGTCATAAGATTCCTACCAATGTGGCCAGTATAGCAATGCTCATAGCAATAGTAACAACACCAAGACTATGTAATTCAAAGATGCGAAACCAACAACTAACAAGAAATCCTGAGACACAGTTGCTAAATACTCAGCTTTTATATTTTCTGAGGCAGACCCTGAACCCCAAGGAGTTCCAGGCATCCGCCCTTGAAGGGTGGAGCCTAGGCGCACTGTAGCCGGGCCCTACCCCGCTATAACCATAAACCCTACCCCGCTTGACCGCCTAAATCTCAGCAGGCCTAACTCACGAAACCCCCGTTCACCAAGCCCTTCACTCCCTACAACTGCGTTCCTCAAAACAGAATGCATTAATATAGGGGCCTTAATAATTAGAATAGGGTTTTCATGAAGCCCATTATACTATAATCATAATAAGGAGCTAGGCCCCTAAAGTAAACCCCACTCCGAAATCCTTGCGACCAGCTCTCATGTCCCGCCTGGCATTCCTGTGCGCGAACCCCGCAATCGCGAATTTGCCTCTTCCAGCTCAAGGTTTAGGACCTAATTATACCTGGACCCCAAAAGCAGAGCTTAGGGCTTAGGGTTTCCAGTTTCGAGGTTTAGGACCTACCCACAGGCTCCATAGTAGTTCCTTTTTGCAGTTAATATTTAGAATCCTACAAGGTAATCCCCAAAAGGAAGTACTATGGAGCCTATGGGTATAGTAGGGCATCCAAAAGGGCTTCGGGAGAAAAGAGTTTAGAGCTCAGGGTGCAAGGCTTAGGACTGAGGCTCTGAATCGGGAGTTGGGGGCTCTGGGCTACAAGGGTGCAGGGTCGACAGGATGAGCACGACGAAAAGCATGAAAGCGCCGTCTGGTTGGGAAATGACGACTAGGAGTTCTTGGCATTAGCTTCGCAGCCTATCCGAAATTGACACTATGAGGACCCTGTTGGAGGCTGTCCATGTCCTTGTCACTTCCATTACACATCATGGCCATACTCACAACATACTTACCAAGTCCCTTCGGCCTGCACGCATCTTTAAGACAGACCGAAACCCTGCTGCCAAGCTGCTCTGCACACACAGGCAAAGGTCCCGGCGCACACCCTTCGCCCATGTCCACTTCGCCGGGTGGATCATTACCTGGACCCCAACAGTATGTAGAATAATAGCCTTTTATAGGTTTTGGGCCATTATTGTACCTACTTTGGGGGGTCTAGGTCTGGTGTATAAGTGTATAAGGTCGGAGCTGGAACAGTGTTGTGTAGCAGTGTTCAATTTCGACGCAGACACTGTGAAAACCTGCACATCTACAGTCGGAGCGCTAGCGGCTAGCGCGATCGGCTCACCTTCGTCATGTCGCATGGCGCAAAGGAGCTTCGGGCTCTGTAAGAAGTCTTCTTGGAGTTGGGTCATGCGCACTGGAGGTGCCAAACGCCGCCATATATTTCAGATTGAAGGGAAGGAACGGAAAGCAGAGGTGGTCAGGCAAGCTCGTGGGACTCTCAACAAGCTGCAAAATCACGACACGAGCCCTCACTGAAATCGGCAAGATTCTCCACGACATCGGGCAGTATAGTTTGGTAGAGTAGAGTAGAGTAGAGTATAGAGTAGAGTATAGAGTAAAGTAGCTATATGTATATGTATTTATGTGTATTATACATATACATATGCCGTACAAATAATATGAAGAATACTGCCTGCAGAGTTTGTGTCCGAAGAAGCCCCGATACGTTTTCTGCAACTTTCCACAACTCTCAGCCAGGCACGAGCAGGGAGATTCTCCAGGATAGCAGTCAGAGCTTCTACACCTCGGGCTTTGTCAAATCAAGTTCGGATTTTGGGATGTAAAATAAGGGCCGAAATAACAATCACCAATACTGCTTTGGGGGTTCCTTCCTATAGTTATAGTATAATGGGCCCCAAAAACCTATTCCAATCATCAAGGCCCCTTATCAATCCTGGAAGGAATATTCGGGCGTGGAACCTCAAACTGCAAGCGAGCAACAAGCGATCAACTTTAAACTCTGACTCTAATGACAAAACCTATGAATTCAGAAACCCTGAAACCCAAGCCAAACCCTCATCTGACAAAGGCGCCGCATAACCGGAAACCCTACAATCCCTGAATCTTCATCCCTGTAACATTGCAGGGTATTCTCAGCGCTCATCCCTAATCCTTATATTCCCTAAACCTACCTTTGGTTAGCAGGGAATGGAAGAGTGGTGGCAATAGTAGTTATAATTGGATACCATTCCGCCCTTCCCTACTAATCAAAGGTAAGTAGAACCCTAAACCCAACCCCTAGACTTAGACCTTCTAAGCCGTTCATGAACCCTAAACCCCCATGCTCAAACCTTGTAAAGCCCTATACACCTTCAACCCTGAGACTTTCCTTAGTATAAGGAACCCCCCAAAATAGTATAGGTAATTATTTAGTCCCTTTGTAGTAACCCTCATATAGTACTCCTATTAAGAAACCCTCTAAAGGAACCCTATTCCCAAACCCTAAACCCAAACCCCTTAACCCGAACCCCTACACCCTAAACCCTACAGTAGTCCTTCCACCCCACGACTGCCCTCAGCGCTGGGCTGCGCGTCTCCGTGGCGGCTTCCACCGCGGTCTGAAACCCGCCGTTCTCTCCGGCGGCCGCCTCCATCCTCAGGAGGCTGGGGTTTGGGGACTTGGGGCTTGAAGATTCAGAGTTTAGGGGTTTTGGGCATTTAGGGTTTGGGGTTTGGGGATTTAGGATTTAGGGGTGTGGGGTTGTGGAGGTTTTGGGTTCAGGGCCTGATTTTTTTTTTGGAGGGAGGGGGTTCAGGGCTTTAGGGGTCTACGCTAGGGTTTAATAAGGCTTTAGGGCTTTCGGGGTTCAGGGGTGTATGTTTGAGGGTTGCTGGATAAAAGGGGGCTCCAAGAATTGAGTTGTGAGTGGGAAATGTAAGACTTCTGGGTACAGTCATATGGTTTCTGGGTTCAAGGCTTCCAAAAGCAGACCAGAAAGTGATTGCCCGGAATCTTCCAAAACAAGCAGTCCAGCAATAGCCCACAGTCCGCCCCAGAAGACCTCAATGCGAAACTCCTGCATCAACCCCAAAAGCCCCCAAAACAACACCCAGCCCCTGTGTAACTAAGCCGATGCGAGGAAGCGATGGGGTCTGTCTGTATCTTGCTGAGCAGCTCCGTCTTGATCCGGTTCAGCTGCTCGGCCATGGTGTCGAGACGTCTTGGGTCTTAAAGGGAGCGGAAACTCAGAGAGAGGCTCGGGAAGCTAAAATGCTGGGAGCCAAAGCGCATGCCACGCGTGGCACATGCAAGAAAAACTTCGTGTCAGTCGGTCTGGAAGCGGTCCCCGAACAGAGAGAGATGTAGAACAATCGCATTAAGAATTCAACGGACATGGTGGTTAGTACTACGAATTTCTGGGACAACTGCAAGTCTAGGGTGTACGGTTCTTGGAGTTTCAAGAGGATGGGCTTCAAACGCTTGAATGCCATTTTGATTTGGGGCTTGGCGCCTTACGCCTTCTGGTTGTCGTAAGTGCCACAGCTGGGACGCGGAATGCTAAGCATTATAGTCGTTGACCTCTACCCAAACGTTTGCGAGAAAGTCCCCAAAAGTACCAAACACGCATCCCTACACCTCAAACCTCAACTCCCAAGACCTACAAGACTCCCATATCCTTTAACGCTACGCTCCGAAACCAAAGCCCAAGCCCCAACAAACCCTATATACTTCTTTATCCGCGATCCAAAACCCTCAACCAGCCCCGCGTCTGAGAAACGGTAGAAGCACTTGTACTGGTAGAACTCAGCCTCGCCGTGCTGGTCGAGCACCAGGGCTAGCAGATCTTGCCTCGGCAGCTTGGCCTTCAGCGTCTTCTCGCAAAGCTCCCGGAGCCGGGACAACCAGGCCTCCGCCTCCTCCGGCTGGGAGGCCCAGAGCTCTAGGAGCCGCAAGGTCACGGCTGAACGAGCTCGCCGCGTGTCAAAAACGCCCTCTGCAAACACAGCCAAGTGCAGGAAGGCATCGATGACCATATCCAGGGACCAGCCGGCAGGGACTTTCGTTAGCTCATGGAGATACTTTGACTGGGACTGGGGCATGGATGGCGTGGCGGCGTGTGTCGCCAGTGGGCCGCGGCGGCGAGTGTTGAGCCGAAGCCCTGGCACCAAATCTACAAAACTCTATGCATTGGAAGCTAGCACACCCTGTAGACCTTGGATGCCTGACCCCTTTCCGCTGGATTTCGTGAAGCGGAGCGTGATCATAAATCTCAGATCTGAAATAGATGTTGATGTATCTTGACGTGGCCCATGCTCCCCATGCTCCATCCGTCTTCGCCATATTCACGACGATTGCTGATCCAACAGCCGGCCTGACCACATTTGCAGCGAAACCACCAGCAAGTGGCGCTTGGACCTCGAAGGCCTTAGGGCCTTGGGTTTTTTTAGGGTATTGGCGGTATAGGGTTGAAGAATAGACTTCATGATGCATCAAATGCCTTCGTCCACAAGGATAAACACCTGCACTTCCAATATTTAATACATAAGCCTAATCTCCGACACCCTGGAACCATCAAAGACTCCAAACCATCGATCCTCAAGCCCCTGAAACCCTACACTCGCCACAGGCTTTGGCCTCTGCAAGAGTTGAAACATCTAAGGGCATGTCTAATATGTTTTTGTATCCCGAAATCTCCTACTTCAGGGGTGTGCCCGTAAGTTTTAACAGCTATGTAACCATGGGCCTTTGAGATCATAATTACTATTCCTATGTGTGTTCAAGCCCTACGAAATTATTTCGTAGGGCTTGAACACACATAGGATCCATAGGCTCATTTCCCGCCGATGCAGTGCTGCCAGTAACCAGGCAGTTGCGGGGTGGCCAAACAGCAAAAAGCCTTAGAACCAAATAACTGCGGCGAACAGCTCAACCGACTTTCCATGTGTCGAGGAACAGCTTCGGGCAGCCTCACTTGCAACTTCGGCAGATTTCGAGAAGCACGCGTGTGAGGATCTCCCATTTGTTGGGCTTCTTCTCCGCGACGGGCTAGGGGCTAACAGCGGAGTACCGGGCCTCCAAACAGCTCAAATCAAACATCAAACCATTCCTCATAGACCTTATGTAGCCTTAGGTGAAGTACATGGAAGACCTCATGTAGATCCCGAAAGAGGTACTAGTTGTATACTTGGAGCCTTAGGTGAAGTACATGGAAGACCTCATGTAGATCCCGAAAGAGGTACTAGTTGTATACTTGGAGCCTTAGGTGAAGTACATGGAAGTAGAGTGTGATATCGAGGCTTGGGAAGGCGGCCTCTTCTCCGGCTTTCACTGTTCGGATCTCGACTCAGCAGGCTTAGTCTGATCTGCTATACATTGGGCTCAGGTTCATGGTTTCGGACTTAGGGTTTAGGGGTTCATGGTTAGGATTTAGGGTTTGAGCTTAGGGTTTAGTGAATTTAGGTTGCAGAGTCAGGGTCTCTCGGACACAGTTGGTGGAAAGTGGAAGTGAGCTCACGAACTGCTCACACAGCCCTGTGCCACTCGATCTGCGTCGTCTGCGTGCCATCCTCGGCGCGAGCACCGGGTCTTACCTAGCTGTAGGGTTTAGGGCTGAGGGTGAAGTGCTGAGCCAAACCGAAACTAACGCTGTCCCGGACCTTTCGGCAAAAGAGAGCCGCTTCAGAAAGCAACAAAAAAGCCTGTAGCCCTTGAGCCCATGCTTAGCCCAGAACATGAAATCCAAAGCTTTGCACACCAAACTCTACGCCTACCCTCAACCCCAAGATCTTGAATCCTAAATCCTCAACAATCAACTGAAGCCCCAATGGAATATACCGGCGCCTGAAAAATACCAACATGATTCCTTTAAGTTCCTTAAACAAGCCATGCGATAATACATATCCCGAAAAGCCTGTTTTAATTCTATTCCGCCCCTACATTGCACCGAAACCCTAAACCGCCCTCAGCAACTGAAGCCCTAAACCCTGAATCCCGAAGCCCTCAACCCCACAAAAAAATTGACCCTAAGCCCTGAAACCCTACACCCACAGCAACTGAAACCCTTAACCCGAACCCTAAGCCCCATATACAAAACCCCATAATCGACCCTAACAGCCCTAAAACCCTAATATAGGGACCTTAATAATTAGAATAGGGTTTTGGGGTCCAATATACCATAATTACACTAAGGAACCCCCAAAATAGTATTGGTCATTACTTAGGCCCCTATATAAAACTCAAATCTGACCCGACTCTGAGGCTGTCGCTGGCAGCTGCCGGAACTCCGAGAGTTCTGGCTCGCCACCTTTCACGAAGGAGTCGGGCCTCAATCTCGCTCGTGTTGAGGGTCTTGTTGAGAGGGTTTAGGGTTTAGGCCATTGGGATTTAGGGTTTAGGGAGTTTAGCGTATGGGGTTTAGGGGGATATTGGGACCAAAGACTTAAACCCTAAACCCTGCCTTGTACTACCAAAAACCAACTTTTCTGCAGGTTCCTATGATAAACCCCAATATCAACTTTGTTTGGGGGTAGTTAAAGGTAAACCCCCCCCCGTGGAACACCCTAAACCCTAAACCCTAAACCTTAAACCTTAAACCCTAAACCCTAAACCCTAAACCCAAAGAAGCAGAGCTGCTTGAGGTTCGGCAGGTGCCTCTCATGCAGGGGGTCCCCGATCTGCCGGTCGATCATGAAGAACCCCCTGGTCCGGAAAGTTTAGGGTTTAGGGGTTGTTTTAGGGTTTAGTAGGATCTATTATAAGGGTTCTATAAATGGTGTTTTAGGGTTTAGTAGGGTTTTAGGTTTTCGGGGTTTTGCCTCAGACGACAGACAATCGAGAGCAAGAGCCGCCTGCCTCTTGCTCAAGCCGTTTTCCGACAAGACGATGTGCAGGTAGTCCAGGGTCTTGGGCAAAGCCTGACACACGGCATTTTTCAGGAACCCCAAACCCTAAACCTCTAAACCCTAAATACTAAGCCCTGAACGCCTAAAGGTCGGGAAAGCGTGCTTTCTCACCTTGGCATGCGTCCTGCTAGAGTGACACGTGGCGGTGCAGCTCTGGGAGCACGGTTTAGGGTTTAGGGGTTAGGTGTTTAGGTGTTTAGGTGTTTAGGGTTTAGGGTTCAGGGTTTAGGGTTCAGGGCAGTAGGTTCTTTGGCTTGACTCAGGAACCGAGAACTTCAATTCGCGCCTGCAAACTCGACACTAACCCTAAACCCCCATCCCTGAATCCAAAAGCCTAAACCCCAATGACTCCGAGCCCTCATGGAACCTAAGCTCGGCATTCCAGGAAAACAAATTTCGATACACCTATACGCCTAAGCCCACGGAACCCCAACATCACGGGTTTCGTATTCTACTATGCGACAACTGTACAGGGACCATGCGGGAATAGCACGACTGATTATTCCACCCGCTTAATTTTCTAGCCCTCCAAAGCGTGATACATACATACTACTATGGCCATGGTCATAGTTCCATGAGCATTCCAATAAGGGTGTTAATCGGTGATAACCTCAACTGGACATCAACCCTTGAACAGTCAGACCCTGACAGCAACCACAGCCCGCCGTGCCTTGGATACGGCTTCCACTCCCTCGTCACCGATGCGATTCCCCAGCAGGTCCAGTGTTAACTTTCGAGCCTTGCATCGCTATGAAGAGATTCAGCACTGCACAGCTTAGGGCTTAGGGAAGGGATGGGGAAAATGGATTAGGGAATGGATTGAGAAAAGGAATTTTCAAGCGCTTAAGCCCCATGACTTGCGGCACTCAAGGAATGAGAAGCCCCCTGAATCATAATCGTTAAAGCCCTTATTTAAGCCCTCCAAAGCAGTGAGAATAGGGTCTTGGGGATACACTCACCCAATTTCATAGGGAGCCCTCTATACACTCACCAAAACCCTAAACCCTACTTCATATGGAAGTTTCCGAAAATAGGGGACCCTAATATAGTACCTTAAATACTAGGATCCTTACTGATCCCAAAATAAGGAATCCCTGATTTTCGGAAACTCCCAAACCCTAAACCCTATAGATCCCTTATAGGAAGCCTCAAAGGAAACCTCAAAGATCCCTTTAAAGGGTACCCCCCCCAATTTTCGGAAACTCCCATACTTGTAGGTTCATGGGTAGTTATAAGTGGGGTTATAAGTCCCCTAATATGGGTTATAATTATGGTTACCCTACTTATAACCTCACTTATAACTACCCCTGAACCTCTAAGTATTGCTTATATATTCTGGGCTCGGGGGCTCCAGGAGGGATAGCGCCGGCCAGGATGGCAGCGCCGGCGGCTCCTCAGCCGAGCTTTCGGGTTTAGGGTTTAGGGTGGATGGTTTTTAGGGGTTTAGGCGGTTTAGGGTTTAGGAGTTCAAGGTTTAGGGTTTAGGATGCAGAGTTTAGGGGTTTAGGGGTGGGTTTATGTCATGTCTTATATGTGATCTGGATAATCTGGTACTCTTTGTCTTCGGCTTCGGCTACTGCATAGCGCGAAACCTTTTTGGAAGACTATTCTGTGTATTTCTATACGAGCAGCTATTTGCTTGTTGCATCTACTTTTGCAGTGTGGAAGGGGAGGTGGGGTCGGGCTGGGGCAGTAGGTTTTGGAGGTGATTGCTGTTCGATCTTTAGGCAAGACCTTCCGGGGAGTGTAAAGTGCTTACAGTGGTTTGGAAGGCGTCTTACATCGTTGTGTGTAGGGCTGAACAAGCATCAACAGGCAATGTAGGAACCTGATTAAGAAACCCTCGTCCTATAACCCCAAAATAGTAGGATTCATATAAGGGACCCTAATAAAGGCCCAAGGTTTCTTAATCAGGTTCCTACATGAGGTCTCCACAAGCGTTCTGACAGCCTTTTTTGGGGTTGCCGGCCTCTCGGAGTTGTCGAATATAGGGGCTTTAATAATTAGAATAGGGTTTTGGGGCCCATTATACTATAGTTATAACAAGGAAGCCCCAAAACAGTATTGGTAATTATTTAGGCCCCTATATTAGATGGATACACCGACATTAGCCATGTAGCATGGATAGACGGGCATGCAACTACGCATGCATGGGTGCATGTACGTATACTTCTTTGCATGCAGTCACGAAACGCTTGACCCTGAACCCTAATCGGTCCCACTTCGGCGAGACTCGGGCTTTGAGGTTTAAGACTCAAGGGCCCACGCTTTAGAGTTACGCAGGCCCAAATACTTTTCGCACTCTGGAAGTTAGCATGGCAAGCTGTAGGCGTGGGGGTTTCAAGCTTGCAGACTTTTGGGCACAAAGTTCGAGGTCTTCCAGAAGCGCTGACGCTATGGTGCAAGCTTGCAATCTAAAGCGGTTCACTCAAGCCACAAACGAAAGCCTTAACGTAGGCCGTGGCCCCACACACAAAGTCCACAAGCACCCAATCGCCCCAATCGCAGGCAACAACTCTGAACGCTGTTGGCTGGGATAGCTGCCGATCTTCATGCCAGAGAAACCCAACGCTAAGACCTGCAAGACGAGGTGGCTTAGGGTTAAGAGCTCTGGGAACCCAAAGCCCTGAATTTTCAACCTTCAGTGTACGAAAGAAACTGTAGGCTTAGAGCCTGAAACCCTCAACCATGAAACTTCAGGGAGGGTTTAGGGTTTAGTTGATCCTTCAGGGTTCGTTGATCGCTCGTTGGGAGGAGAGGGAGTGTTCCAAAACCGAGGCTTTCGGAGTTTGGGTGAGAAAACCAGAGTGCGAAGTGATGATGATCTCAGCTCGCAATACTTACGGCATATATAGTGATTACCGCAGCGCGAGGTATGGTTCTATGGAATTGCTTCTTGTGCTTATCGGGTTGGGGATTACAGTAGAAATCCTGGACCTTCGGTGGACTTGGACCCGGAGGCCGAGAGAACAACTGAGTGAAGTCGTCCGGGAAGTTGTGGGACACCTGAATAGACTCTACCTGTAGCCGAGAAGACCTACCTTTTTAGGGTACTATTTTTAGAAACCATAATAAGGAACCCTAAAAAGCTAGGTCTTTTCGGCTACAGGTAAACCCTATAAAGTTGAACCCCAACCTCCTAAACCCTAAACGCCAGACCCTAAACCCTACCCTACACCAGACATCCAATTTATCGCTAGGCCCGCCTCCACGGTTTTCGGGACGGATGCCGCAATGGCCTTCACCTGCGGCATGCATCTTCTTCGGAGTCTTTAAGCTTAGGGTTTAGGTTTTAGGGTTTAGGGTTTTGAAAATTTTCATTCTTTGGATAGGGCGGGAGAAAGGCAGAAGAGCACAGCTAGCAACCTCAAGTCGAAGCCTCTTGTTCATGCCCTCTTTAAGCCCTGAACCCTTCAGTCAGACCTGGTTTCGAGTTTAGGGCTTCGGGGCTTTGGGGCTTCAGGGTTTACGTTGCTGAGCAGACGATCTCTGCAATAATAACACAAGCTCCGAGAGCCAAGCCCCCTCCAGCATGAGGCGGTTGCGCGCCAGGTTAAGCTTCAAGACCTCTGCAGGGACGGTGCAGGGCCAGTTTAGGGGTTAGGGCTTCGGGGAGCCAGATTTGGGCCGAAGGTGTTTCTGGCTTTGAGATCATGCAGCGTTCCACAGTGATGGACCTATTCTGGTTGTCCCCTGAACTCTACAGTGTGAAAATCAACATGTTAGAAGTTTGCCCGAGGATCTTGTGTGAGCCCTCGACACGAGGATCCTGTGCTGATGGCCCTTCGAATGCACCCTACTCCCTAAACACCGGAACCCGAACCGCCTATAACCCTAACCCTGCAAAATGCCCGAGGAATGGCAAGCAGGCACTCCTAAGCTAGTGCCTCTGAGAGCATTTGACCCTATGACCAGGAAGCTTTCGGCTTGAAGCTTAAGGTTCAGGGTCTATGGTTTGGGGTTTAGAGCTTATAGGGTTTAGGGCTTACAGAAGAACAACACTCAAGTTCCCGAACCTGGAATCATACCCTCCTCCACTCACCCTGCACAACACCGTGAGTCACCTTGCCTTCAGGCCCTTCGGCATCTTGGCAGCCAAGGCCTCATGCAAAACCCTACAGCAGAAGTGGAAGAGGGTAGGTTAACAATAGCGGCCTTAATGATTAGAATAGGGTTTTGGGGCCTATTGTACTATACTCATAGAAGGAACCCCCCAAAATCGTATAGGCAATTATTTAGGCCCCTACAAAAGGTTAGGTGCCTGGGTTTTGCGCACTGAGGTACTGGCCTCCGGGTGTTTAGGGTTTCAGGGCTTTCGGGTTCTAGGGCGTAGGTGTTCTGGGTTTAGGGTTTAGGGATTAAGGTATCGGGTTTAGGGCTTAAGAGGGTCGAACAACATGTGCAACATGTCTGCGCAGCCAGATTTAGACTTTAAGGTAACGCCAACCTGAAACCGTTGCGCCCCTAAACCCCTAAACCCTAAACCCCTAAACCCTAAACCCTAAACCCCTAAACCCTAAACTCCTAAACCCTAAACCCTACCCTGAACCTAACACAGCAAACGCCCGACTTCCGGAGCCCCTGGGCTCCACTTACGTAAACAATGGGGTTATTGGGTGATATACAGGGTTCATAGGGAGCTATAGGGTTCCTTTTAAGGGAGCTATAGGGTTCCTTTAAGGGTTCCTTTTTTAGGGTTTACCTGGAGTCTCCATTGTAGTTCCTTTTTTTGGTTAACCAGTCTTATGGCTAGGATCCTATAATAGAGATTTTGGTTAACCAAAAAAGGAACTACAATGGAGACTCTTGGTATATGGGAGTTTCCGAAACATGGGTACCCTAATATAGTACCCTAAATAGTGGGATTATAGTAAGGACCCCAAAATAAGGTACCCCAAATTTTCGGAATCTCCCATATAGTTAGTAACATACTGTTTAAGTAGTTGGAGCCCTTCGGCAGCTCAAGGTGGACTCGGCGCCGGACCTTGGCACCCTCCACGCCGATTCCATTGCCAGAGATATCCACTTCTAAGGCCTCACATGGCTGAGGTCTAAGAAATTAGCACTGCTATTATTCCCTTGGGTTCCTTATCATGATTATTAATAAAGTAATATATAAATGTATACATATATAATATGACATGATATACTCTCCTCCCTGAGTCTGCCCCCGCTTCCCATCAGCACAAAAGCCAGCCTCGAGTTGCGCACTCAGGGCCTGCATCGGGATACTCTTCAACGACTGTATGATTATGAACCCTAAACCCGATCTTGGGTGGGGGATGTCGGTAAAAAGGGCTTAGGATCTAGCGACCGATTTAGCATACGGGGTCCGAGCCCAACAGCCCTGAACCTGCCGCATTAAAGCTAACGCTAAACTTCAACACTCCAAACCCTAAACCCTGAAGCTTAAACTGCCCTCAATAACGTCAAAGCCTAATGCTAGCACAAAGGTTTCAACGACATTCAATGTCGCAGCAAAACCGGCATGCTATGTGGTCGCCCTTTTCTGGGGGCTTAATGCGCGGCGCTCACATCGGAACCGTGCAGTGTGTGAGCACGGCAAAGAACTACGATTCCGATTTTATGTGGAGGCGGTGGAAGCAATATCTGGTCACTGACACTTAGAACATGGTTTTGGGATACGGTATATCATAGGTCTGATGAGAGCCATGAAAGAAGAGGCTCGGTAATTATCCAGGCTTCTATATTAGATCACTAGGGGATGCCAAAGGCTCTATGACTGAACCAGGGCGGCTTTATCTTTCCGGGCCTAATGAAACCCAAACCCTAAAACCTACAAACCCTAAACCCTGAACCCTAAAACCCTAAACTTTCCCTAAACCCTAAATAACACCCTAAACCCTAAACCCTAAAAACTATAATCCCTAAACCCTGAACCCAGGAAGGCCCCAAACTTCAAACCCCCAGCCCTTCAAATTTCCGAATCCCCCACGTTCTGGCACCCAGGACCTTGGCGAGCGTCTGGGCTCCTCCAGCACCCAGCGCCTGACAGATGGTTTAGGCCTCAGGGGGCTTAGGGCATGTAGGGTGTAGGGTTGAGGATTGCATCAAGGATTATGGGACGCCGGAATAGTTAGGGTGGTTTCTTTGTGGTTCGGACTAGTCTGGGTTCTAGGGTCTGTGCTTTATGGATTGGGGTATCCGAAGGAGCTTGGGAAGAAGCTGTACTTTCGAAAAGTTTCGAGGTTTCAGGGTATGCACACGAACAAAAGCCATAAACAAACAAACAAACAAAAAAACAAAAAAAAAACAATCAGACAGACAAACAAACACACAAACAAACCGACAGACAGAGGTGTATGCGATATGTATTTGTATACGTATAACATTATGTATATGGGTCTGTACATGAATATCGAGATGTATATGTATATGCATGTGTATATGTATATGTACATGTGTAATTGTGTATGCGTGTATATATGTATATGTATATATGTGTAGATAGGTATATACTTGCAAATATAGTCAGAAAGCATGATGGTTGTATAGCTGTAAAATCTAAGTTTGAGCTCCAATGTGTGTGGGGGTGTACATATAAACAAACACGTGCAGAAAAGCGCGTATTGTATTTCTACGTGTGTGTGTGCGCGCGCGTGCGCGTGCGTGTGTGTGTGTGTATACTCACCTCCATGACTCATGGCAGCCTGTTGGATTTCCGAGCCTGGTACCCGACGTTGACCGACACAGCTTTGGTGCCGGAACCCTGCACGTGAGCTGCTAATCGGGGTTGGGAAGGCAGCAAGAAGAAGGCTCAGGGTCAGTTTTCTCAAGATTACCGATCGGGGTTAAGGGTTCAGGAGTTCGTCTTTAGAGGATTGGTAAGATTTAGGATTTTGGGCCTAAGGATGTGGAGTCAATGAGAATGCGGGTCTCTAGCAGGAGCTTGTCATGGGAAGGTTGGAGCTCATGAAATGCTTCGTTGAGTCTATAGTTACAGAATGGCCGGTTCTCTGTTACCAAAGAGGTGTGTCTGTGTCTACCAATAGAAATGTATGTGTATATAGATGTGTGTATATATATAAGGTAGATGGTAAGATGTGTGTACCTTCCAAAGCAAAAAGCAAAAATGACCTTGCAGTGGCAGTCTTCAGTATTCTACAGGGCCTGGAACACAGCAACGACGATCTTGGCATCCCGGCTTGAGATCTCCGGGAAATTGGAAAAGTAGGTCGCTTGTCAGTGCTCTGTTCCCGTGGAAACTGTAAGAATTAGGGATTCGGGCGAGATCAATAGGGCGAGAAAGTAGTGTCCGGATTTAGAATTTGAGTGTTCAATATGAATACACTGTAGAGATGGCGATTGCAGCAGAACCACACCCAAAGCAGATGAGCTTTCGGATGCTGAAGGACTGCCCGACAAGATGCATTATAGTGTAGGAATACACACCTAGACTCGGGTTGGTGTGAATGGAAGTGCATTACGAAGCCGGCTATATCAGCACTATATAAAGCTTCCCCAAACCCGAAACCAGAAACCCTCTCAAACAATTCAGGCTAGCAAGCACCTACATCCCGACACCAAACATCTGTGCCCACTCGAACCCGCAGCCCCAAGACTGCTGCAAACCCATGAGCCAACATAACCGGATGTAGGGGCTGCAAAACGTCGCACTTGGGTCATCTCTCTCTCTCTCTCCCACTCTCTCTCTCTCTCTATGTATATGTATGTATATATATATATATGTATGTATATATGTATATATATATATATATATGTTTATGTCTCCTTCTCTCTCTATATCTATCTATCGATCTATCTATCTATCTATCTATATTATATATATATATGTATGTACAATGCATGGACCAAAAGGCCAGCTGCAATCATATCAGTTACTTATCATTCAGGCCCCTCTAGTACCTCACTTAATGCTGATGGCCGGTCTTGTGCAGTATACGCTTTTGACTTCTCCGGGTAATGAAGAAAAGCGTTCGCTGACGAATTGCCCTTGCAGGTTCACTACGCGGTCGAGCGAATTTTGTGGGGCAGGACATCGAGCGATAGGTCGATGATCCTCTCTAGCATCCGTTGGCGTAATTAGCATGCCAGGGCTGCAGATATCAAAAGCTTGCTGTCAGCATCACGGTCCAGTGCAGTCCATGACGAATGTCGTCAAACTGGCTGCAAAAACATGAACGCGTCCCTGGAAGCTAGCTGCACGCAATTTGTGCACGATCTAACCAACTTGCACGAAATTAAACGGGCTTGCTTGCATCACGGACCCCGACAAGCGTTGAGAGAACACTTACCGGAGACTCGCGGTAACGGACTGCCTTTGGCGCCCGGAGAACACCATAAACAAAGAGTACCAGCATGGTGAGACGTCGATCTGCTTTCGATTCCTGCGGGTCTTACCATCATAACATTTCAGGTCTGGGCCCCCACCCATTCACAGAAAGCTATAGGAAAAACTGGCACTTCCTGCTCCTTCAAATTTTGCTGAAC
Source organism: Symbiodinium sp. clade A Y106 (assembly GCA_003297005.1). NCBI lineage: Eukaryota > Dinophyceae > Suessiales > Symbiodiniaceae > Symbiodinium > Symbiodinium sp. clade A. The sequence continues at coordinate 645 of BGNK01004813.1, read as the reverse complement.
GGGTGGAAACCCAACCCAGGAGTTCGCCATTCTTTTTTTTTCATAAGACATCTTAGCTGGGCTCCAGGAGGACTGTGAAGCGCCAGGAGAGGGTGCGGCAGCACCTGGATGCCAATAGCAATCAATGCCACGATTATGCACATGTGAATGTGTATATATATATATATATATATACATATGCACATGTATGTGTATATATGTATATATATATATACACATGTACGTATGGGTGCTGTGGTGGGGAAGGTTAATATATCGCTGAGGGTTCCGAACTGTTGTGGTGTCGGCCAAAAACATGCACAGGTTGGTATGCATGAGCGCAGCTGCCATGCACCCTTCAAAACCCAGCACCCAAACAAATCCCTAATTCTTGAACCCTTCAACACACAAGCTGTTTTCAAGTTTGTTTGGGTTTGTTTACGTAGTCGAACTGTACGGCTGCCGCGGCTCTAAAGCGATGTAATACATGGGGCCATAATTATCAGAACAGGCCTTCAAGGGCGCATCAGACCATAATCAAATAAGGAAGATGATGATGATGATGATCTCTGTCGGACGGTAGCCTTCTCCCCGAAAGGTAGCTCTCCGCCCCCACAGCGCCTAAGCGCTAGAAGTGCACAATGCTTCCAAACTAACACGGTCCAT
>BGNK01004812.1:22190-48305 GCA_003297005.1 Symbiodinium sp. clade A Y106 | reverse complement strand
TCATCCCTTACAGACTGAGGAACAGCAGCCAGCAGCAACGAAACCGAACGAGACTCTACCCTACCATACAGATGCCCGTCGAACTCCCCCACAACAGATGAGGGATCAAGACTTAGCCTCCCCAGGGGGTCAGCCACCAGCCACCTCCGGTAAGCAAGCGTAGCAGGCCCCTCCACGCCCTGCCACCATACATTAGCGCTGGGCGACAGCCCAACCAACACCTGACGTACCTGCGCCAACCAGTTACCGCACACCACCGCTGACTGAGACAACTCCACCTGGTTAAGTTTGGGCAGCTCGCTAATGTACTTAGCCGGCTCTTCCGGTCTTACCACCCCCAAGTCGGCAGCTGAACGCGAAGCACCTAACCCACTAAGTCCCGCACCCGTCCCACTTGGACCCAACCCTGGGATCCCCATATTAGATCCTCCCACCGATGGCCCACTAGACAAGGGTGGCGGTCCTGGCGGAGGCCGGATAACAGTCCCTCCAGGAGAGACAGGATAACCATGCTCGTCGAACCCTGCTCGACCCAATCCAACCGAACGTGGAGTATGAAAACCCGAAGCCTGCCCTATCCCTGAAGCCTCAACCCCAGCACTGGTGGTAAACTGCCTCATTGACTGAGGTATGGCCGAAACCGACTCCCTTCGCCCTCCGGGCGCAGCAATCGGTACTGGAGGAGGAGGAGCGACTGATGTTGGTGTCGCCCCTCCCATGGCAATATGACTACCCCACGGAGACTCTCTTGGTATGAACGGCACCATCTCACACCTCTCTGAACTCGAAAAACCCCCTGGTCCCGATAAGTCCGAAGGCCGAGTTACCCCTGCAGACTTTGGCAACTCCAACTCTCCTTCTTGTAGCCCCGGGAACCTGGTGCCTCCCAGAGATTGCTGCCCTCCCAAAACACCTTCCGGTAGAACTCCTACACTACCTTGACCTGCCATGGGACCCGAGAAATTGGCCAAAGAAGTTCCATACGGAACCCCAGGAGCACTACCGATGAAGCGTCCTAAAGAGGACCACTGCTGTACAGGATCTACAAACCGCTGACTTCCTTCGACAGTAAATGACACCGGTGACATGCCAGCGATGCCTTCACCTTGCATGCCACTATGCCACGAAGACTGTGAACGTAGTTCCACTTGCTCCAAACGCTTCCTTAGGGCAAGATTCTCTTCCATCACCTGAGTTAAAAGCAGCTCCACCTGGGAAGAGGTGCCTTTATCCGGCACAAGTTCTCTCTGATCGTCTTGCGCAGGACCCTGACTCCACCCCACTGGCTGAGATCCCACTAGGACACCCTTCAACTCCCCAGGCGAGGTTGCTGTAATACCAGACGTACCTAATCCAGGAGCAGCTTGAGATTCCGTCATGACGTCTGAAGGCCCTTGTCCCGCATCCACACGCGCAACCCGAGCCCCACTATCTGCAGGAATTCCTGAAGCAGCAGAAGGTTCCACCAATGGCCCTTGTCCCACATCCACACGCGCAACCCGTGACCCACTATCTGCCGGAATTCCGAAAGCAGCCGAATAATCAGGCTCCAGAGCTTCTTCACTGGCCTCCTGCCTGAGACGGGCGGCCTCGTCATCCAGCGACATCGGTCGATTGCGCGCCAGCTCCACTTCCGCTCGTATCTTTTCAGAGTGAAAAGGGCTGGCTTGTAAAAACGGACGTCCCGCTGCTCCATGTCCTTCCCCTGCTTCCATTGCCCCTGGAGAGGCTTCTCCTACATGTTCTCCACTCCCCAATCCCTCACCAGGACTGGTGGCCGGGAACCCACTGGCTTCCGGTTGGCCCAAGGCTGCTATATAATTGCTGTCATGATTCAGGCTTGCCTCTTCTCGGTCAACAGTAACCCCTGCACGACGCTTCCGCGTAAGAGCATCCATAGCTGCCGATTCCTACAGAGGAGATTATCCTAAATCAAACGATCCAACACCCTAGCTCAGAATTAGCCTAAGCCGCTTACGGCTGATAACCTACGAGAATATAGGTAGCGATTAACCGAAGTATGACACCTAGACCTCCAACCCAGAACTGGTTCGAGGTACACTGCTCACCGCTTTTTCTTGAAACAAAACAGCCTGGAATCCACGGGTNCTAGACCTCCAACCCAGAACTGGTTCGAGGTACACTGCTCACCGCTTTTTCTTGAAACAAAACAGCCTGGAATCCACGGGTTCACACAACGACTGTGCAGGGCATGCATTACACGCACTAGGCCCTAAACCCCAAGCCCTAAACCCTAAGCCAAATATCCGTGTAAACCCCACAGGTGGAATTACATCGCCTCCTTGGCGATCAAGTACTGGACGCAAGCTGGCGATGAGGAGAAGTGCAGAGGGTTGCTCATTTACGGTTTAGGGCTCAGGTTTTGGGCGGTTTAAGATTTAGGGTTTAAAGTTTAGAGTTAGGGTTCGGAGGTTCAGGTTAAATAGGGCCGAAATAATCGCTACAACATGTACTAGCATTCCTTAGGGCTCTCAATAGCGGAATGAAGTATAACATATCCCAGGACCCTGCTCTAATTCTCAAAGTCTTTACATTAAGCTTGAAAGGGTTTCGGGGTTCATGGTTTAAGGCATGTCGTTTGAGGGGAGGTTTCGTTTAGGTGTTCCGTGTTTGTACTGGGTGGGTTTTTTGTGGCTGAATGTTGTTCAAGGGTCTAGGGCTAGGGCTTGAAGGTTTAGGCTTTCAGGATTATGCCACAGCATAACATAGACATTCGGAAGGCTACCAGATAATCCTGACGACTATTGTAGAATAGTTTTGCTTGAGGGTTTAAGAAAGTTTCCGTGTCAGGAGTGTAGACCCAACTTACACCTCTAACCCAAACCCTGAAACCTAAGCCCTAAACCCTAACCCATGATTCTTGAAGCTTGGAGTGCTTAGACCTGGGGTACCGGGCTGGAGCAAACTGGCTTAAGCGCTTAGAGACTTTGAGTCTAGAGCTTAGGAATAAAAGTTTGGGTTCAGGGTTCAGAAAAGATTTTGGGTTTGGGATTTCGGGACCCTAAACCCTAAACCGTAAACCCTGAAGCATCAAACCACAACCCCCACCTCTGCTTCTCTACCCCAAGCCGATCAACCTGGAATTTCGGATTTTCGTCCTCCCCGCAGTAGTCGTGGCAATGACCATCTCCACAGAAATCATCGCAATAATGTTCCTACTTATGAGCCTTGCTTCGTATGGCAACGACGATGGTAGTAAGACATCATTCAAAAGATATGAACAAGAATCGAAACCTAAACCCTGAAGCTTAGCAATAATCACCATCGCATGCAACATGTCATCATCATCATCATGATTACCATGATCACCATCATCAGAACCTGACTGTTCTCGAAAAAGTCGAACCATAAAGTCCCCCCCCCCCTCGCCGTCAGGCGCCCCGATCGCCGCCGCAGTGTCCGCGGCAATGTCTGGGAGAGGCGGATTCGGCATGACGGTCTGCTAAGATTAGGGTTTAGTTTAGGGACACTTATAGTTGTAAAATACCCAAGAAGCAGTATATTACAGTATCCGTCTCATGCCAGAACTAGAGAATACATCTTGTGGCAGCAAGCCGATGGGGTTTATCATGCCGAAACGTCTTCGAAGAAGTCAAGTCCTAGAGATATACTCTTTGGGGGCTTCGGGGCTCAGGGGCGGAGGGCAGAGGGTTTGGGGTTTTATAATCGGGGTAACTCCTTTCAGGGTACTTACAACTCTACTTATAACTAGGGAAGTGGGGAATAGATCCCCGTGATAGTCGCTATCACGGGGATCCATTCCCCACTTATAGTCACTTCAGGAGCGTTGTAGTGGTCCTTTTCTCAAGGAACCTTGCAGTAGTCCCTATAACCCAGTCCCAAGAACCCTTGCGAGGATCAGGATGCCGTTTAGTTGAGGCTTGTGGCTTGAACCCTGAACCCCACATCCATCTAAATCCTAAGCCCTAAATTGACTGCTAAGCCCTGAGCCCTAAAGTTTATGGATGGGGTTTGGATTTAAGATGCCGTTTGGTTGCGTAACTTGAAGGTAGCGGGATGGTCCTGGGCGTGAGCTCTGGGTGCAGGGTTTAGGCTTTGAGGTTTAGGGTTTGGGGAGTTTCAGGGCACCCCGGGCTCGAGTTGATTTCATAAAGGCCTGAACAAATCGCAATAAAGAACTAGATTCCCTACATAATTATCCGAAAACATACCCCATGCGAAGAATTTCCCCGAGGTTCCCGACAGTACTTCTACGCAAATATACCCCGTAACTCAACCCTAAACCTGATGATCCTGTATCTTTGTCATAGTTGGGTAGCATTTTACATTTTTATGGGTACTTAGACCCAATAAGGAATAAAAATGTACATTTTTAATCCTATCCCAACCATGAACTACCTTGACCCCAAATAACCTACCTTTTTAAGGATTCATATAAGGAAATCATAGTAAGGAACCCTAAAAATGTAGGTTCCTTTATTAGGGTCCAGGTAGGTATTGGATGACCTCGAGATTCGTCACAAGGCGTCCTTTCAGTCGGTATGACGTCGAGGCTGTGGAAAAATATGGGATTTAGGGGCTTAAGGTTTGGGGTCTGGGGCGTTTAGATACTATGGGATTTAGGGGCTTAGGGTTTAGGGTCTGGGGCGTTTAGATAATATTGGAGAGGAGACATGAAGTCGTAGCCCTAAACTTTAAGTTTGGGGCCCATAGCAGGCACAGTTCAGGCCCTGGCGCGGCACAGAAAACCCTACCTTAAGCTGCCAGAACCTGCTGTGTTGTATGGCCCCTATAAATTTCATATTAGGGTTTACACGAAGAACCTAGGAAAAGTAGGTCCTGGTAGGTTAAGGCAGATCGTCCCTTGATGCGGAGGAAGCTGTTAAGCTCCACCAGAGGACCAATGAGAACTTCTTAAATCCTTGGATAAACCCCTTGAAACATCAGCAAACCCCAAATCCGAACAAAGCCAACAATCATAGCATTCCGAAGCCACCCTAAACCCCAAACCCAAACCTTCAAGACTCAGACACAAACAAGACCCGAAAACCCGCAAAGCCCTACAAAGCCTCATCAAACCAACCACCGCAAAGCTCTATTAAGCCACATCTCAAATCCTAAGCCCTAAACCAGATCAACCCAGAAACCCTAAACCCTAAACCCTAGACCCAGAAACCAACCCGGGGAGGACCACCTTCGCCTGCCCCGCTACCTCCGCGATGAGCCCAGCAGCAGTTCCCAGGTGGGGGCTGTCATACACATTTATACGTATACACGTGCACATCTGTATAGACATATGCATATATATATATATATGTATACACATACATACACACTCAAACACATCCATGCAAGTATTTGTTCCCTGGTTTTGTTACTGTTTAAGTTTTGGAGTTATGGGTTTCGGGAGTTGCAGGGGTGCTTGTCGGTCGTAGTAATGATACTGTTGATGGACAAAATCCTGCATTACCCATTATAAGGAATATACCATAATTCCCATAGTTTAGAGTCCTTAGGGTCATGCAGGATTTTGTCCATCAGCAGAATGATAGTGCTTAGAGGCCTGACAGCGTTTTCTGGGTGTTCCAGAGGGCATGGCTTGAGGGTTGTAGAGGCTTTCTGGGTTTGGTTCGGCTCTTGGGGATTGAAACTAGGTAGGGCTTTGGGACATGTTATATTTTCCCTTATTGGGCTTAAGAGGATCTTATTTACAAATAAACTTTTCAAACGCTTTAAAAGCCCCAGCTAGGAAAGCTTTGCGTTTCCTGGTTTAGGGATTGGGGTTCAGAGGCCTTTCTTGATGCTTGTGTTGCCCCTCATGGCCTTCTTCTGGCTGCTTTGTAGGGCTTGTTTCGATTTTGAATGCGATTTTGTGTCTTTTTGGTAGAGTTTGGGGTTATGAGAGCCAACTAGCAGGCAATAAGAGTTTGGAAACTAGGATTCCGGACATACGGATGAAGGCTTCTTCGGGTTCAGCAAAGAGTGTTTGCAGGGCTTGGGTTGTGCCGGGGTTGCCAGACTTAAGCCACTTTGGCAAAAGAGTTAGATAACTTTTGGTGTGCTACAGCTCCAGGGTTTTATAGACGTATGAGGCAATGATAGGATTTTAGAAAGGTATCTTAGGTGTCGGAGCAATTCACAAAAGCATCCCGTCGTAGTCGTATCTTTATTTCTGGTAAATTCTGATCACTAAGGCTAAGGCGCCTGTATGTTTGGGGTTTAGATGGAGCCTGAAACCTTTGTCTTGCAGTTGCATATCTGCTTCGCCTTCTCCGCAGGCGTTTGCAAGCTTCAAATGTCCTTAAACCGAACACAGCCCTATCAGAAACCCTATAAACAACCGCTATAGAGCTTGCACAAACCCGCCTTCATATATGATTTGCTAGCCCGCCTCTTCTTGAAACCAGAAGAGCCCGGAAACCTCGATTCTAGCCCATCTCACCTCTGACTCCTGCTCCGAACCCCACAACCTTCAATCCTTCGATGTTTGGCCCGGAGGGTTTAAGGTTTATAGGGTTTAGGGTTTAAGGCTTACGGTTTAGGATTTGGGTTTAGATTTTTAATATCCGGGAACTCTAAGTGCCTTAGCCTAGCAGCTACATCCCAGTACTCGGCGCCCTGGGCTTGAAAGTGTCCCCACGGATCTTACTATACGGGCCTTAGTAATCACCTTCATCATTTTTTGGGGGGTTCCCTATTATAGTTATTGTATAGTGGGCCCCAAAACCCTACTCTAATGATTAACACCCCTATAGGGTTTTCTCACTTCAGAAGGCCATTTTTAGATGTCGAATGCTCCGGCTGCTCCGGATGGCTTTGTGGCGATGCGCTGTGGTCCTCGGAACTCTAGCCATAATCGCCGTGCTTTGCACGATGACTCCTCTGACAGAGGTGACGAAAAATCCCCAAAGGGGAGAGAGTCAAGATAGCACGCACGAGAATGACGAGATTCTGAATTCACCGGTGCCTTGGTCGAACTTTACTTCTACTTTCTAGGCTTTGCGCTTTGGGAACCAGCCTTCTTTGTGTTAAGGGGGACCGAAACCCCAGATCCTACACGCTCCACCCTGTGCCAATCCTCAAACCCTCACTCCCAAACTCGGAGTTCAGAGCGGCGATAAACCACAAACCCCTAAACCCGAAACCCTAAACCCCAAACCACAAACCCCCAAACCCTAAACCCCAAAGTTCAAAAAAAACCAAACCACAAACCCCCTAAACCCTAAACCCTGAACCCTAAACCCTAAACCCCGAAGTTCAAAAATAAGCCCAAACCACAAACCCCCTAAAACCTAAACCCTTATCCGACGCCGTCAGATCCCGCACCCAAACGACCCCAAAGTAATCATCCCCAAACCTTAGTTGCTGAGTGGATACACTTTACACTGTACTTTACACTGTTTGGGATACTATTACCCACTATAAAACTAAAAGTGTAGACTTTTTTTGGGGGCTTATGAACTCAGCACCTAAGAAACAACAACACCCAATAGGTCCCAGAGCACTCTCAAAGGTAGCCTGAACGCCCCAAAGGAGCCCTGGAAGGAGCCCTGAAAGAGATCCTGAAAGTACCCTTCCACAGGAATGTCAAAAGAACCCCCCAAAAGGTTTAGAGTTTAGGGTTTAGGGTCTGGGATTTAGGGCAAACCCTAAACCCTAAACCCCTAAACCCCTCCCCTAAACCCCTAAACCCCTAAACCCCTAAACCCCTAAACCCCAAGCCCCTAAACCCCTAAACCCCTAACCCCTAAACCCCTAAACCCCTAAACCCCTAAACCCTAAACCCCAAACCGATTCCAAAACACTCACCAAGGCTCCCTGCAAGGGGCCTCGCCTCATCGTTCATGTCGGACCCCACAAGACGGGCACGACGGCTCTTCAGGAGCGCTGTCAAGGGCCCTTAGGGTTTATAGAAATTGTATAGGGTTTGGGTCCGGAGTTTTGGGTGGTTTTGCCGGGTTTTGCCGGGTTTGGGGGGGTTTTGCTTTTGCTTTTGCAATTTGATTTTTGAATCTGGGGGAGGGCTGGTTTTTGGCTGGGCTGGGCTGGGCGGGTTTTCTTTTTGCTTTGGAATTTGATTTTGGAATCTTGGGGACGGCTGGCGGGTTTTGCTTTTTGCTTCTGCTTTTTGGCTTGGCTGGGCTGGGCTGGGCTGCCGCTGGGCTTGGCCGGGCTCTCCTCACGCACGTTTAAGGAAAATTCGAAACGAATGGAAATCCAATACGAAGCGAAACTCACACAATTTCTATTTATCCTGCTCTTGAGGGTTTAGGGTTCAGGGTTTAGGGTTTAGGGTTCGGGGTTCAGGGTTTAGGGTGCAAGGATTTTCGGTTTAGGGTTTGGGTTTCAGGGTGTAGTATAGTTGCCTGAATAAGTAGCAGCAAATTCCCTTATGCTGTAGTATAGTAGTATGGTGTACCCCAACGCCGTATTCTCAGTGTTTGCGCCCCCGCAGTAGCAGAAAATGAAAGGTCCTTGCTATGGTGCATAATTATGGTTTAGGCTCTAGGGCTTTGGGGTTTAGGGAAGAGTGACATACACTTTCGGGGGTTTGCAGCGGGGCTGAATGGCACAATCGAGCACTTCCTCCATGTTGACTCTTTCTGCGGTACGTTCGGAATTCAGTTGAATTTGCAATTTGCTAGGTCCTGCTTTGCGAAATCCAGGAGCCAATCGATTGTAGCATTCACTTGTAGGCCAAAGTTACATGATGCAGCAAGTTGTCACTTCAAGTGAGGCGAGATGGAGGAACAACTGGGTTCTCAATGCCCCGTTAACGTGCCGCAGAGCATCACCTAGCAAGTCCTGCAAGTCCTAGATTCCATAAATGCATACAAAAGGAGCCTAAATAATTACCTATACTATTTTGGGGGTTCCTTATTATATAATTGTAGTATAATAGGCCGGCAAACCCTATTCTAATTATTACGGCGCCTATATTACCGTAATTCACCAATAGATTCAATAGATCCGGTCGAGGAAGGGCCTGCCACTCTTCACAGTAATCATCGGCGAAATCACAGTCACCTGTCGCACGAGTGACAGGCTCTTAAGTAGGAACGGCACTAGATTAACGTGTTGCAGAATATGTCTAGTAAGGACAGGAATACAATCAGCAACGCATAAGACTCGCTATATGAGCATGATGCTTTTGTTGACAGTAGGCCCATGCAGAGCAGGACTTTATGTTCAGGGGTGCAAATGCAACACCGAGTGTGACAGCAAACCCGACTGAGAAGAAACTGCTCATGAAGACAATGCTCAACATCGCAATTCGCAGTGGGAGTTCAGCAACAATGATATCAGTAATGTGAGCAAGAATGCTCGCTGTTACTGTCTGTACCAATAACAACAGTAATTAGTCCGGACAGGCATAACAACCCCACTCGCAACACGACCTTCTCTGCAGGAGTTCCTGATGAACAACAGAGGCAGGTGTGGCTGAAGTCTTGGGGCTTTAACCCTAAACCCTAAAGCCCCATAACCCAAGATCCTTGTGGATCCCTTAAAGGAACCCCTTACAGGAACCCTTAAAGAACCCCTTAAAGGAACCTTAATTTACGGCACCCAAAACCCAAAGCTACGAAGCCCAGGATCCTGAACTCAAAACCCCAACTTGGGGGTCGTTGGTCGGCTTTTGGGGTGAGGGATGCCCTGGATTCCTAGATCTGAGCCCTGTTTCGTAGATGCACGCATGTGTGCAGACGTACGTACATGCACACAGCCATGCTTATCTACATATGAATATAAACAAATAAGTAAATACATAAAATCAAATAAATAAGTATACATATATATATATATATACATATGTATATATATATATGCACACACACGTACGTACACACACACACATACACACGCGTACATGCAGGCGTGCACACACACACACGCATGCACAAGCAAACAAACAAACAAAGACTAGGTCCATAGATGGTTAAACACATATACTGGTATGCACAAAGTTGAACAAGCAGATAGACAAATAGACAAATAGACATAAGTAAATGAGCCGATAGATGCATACGCATACATATGCATGTGTATGTATACGTGCCCATGTACATCCGTGGCAGCTTGCAGGATGGCTTCACAAGAAGTGGGGCGTGGCTGTGGGTTACACCGGTGGCCCAAAGAACGCTGCGTACAGTATGGCCATCCCCCTGCACAACCACGTCACGAACTTTTCCAGGTCCTAAAACCTCAACCCCAAACCCTGAGACCCTAAAGCCCTAAAACCCTGACAACCCTAAACCCCGAGACCCTGAAACCCTGAAGCCCTAAAGCCAAGAAGCCCGAAGCCCTAATTAAACCCGAAACCCTGAAGCCCTAAAACCCTAAAAAGCCCTCAAGCTCTAAAGCCCCAAGCCCTATAAAACCCTAAACCCTAAACCCTAAACCGGGCCCTAAACCCCTTGTCCAGGCTGAACTTCTCGGCGCTCCCAGCGACGATCAAGGAAGCCTTCGGGTTTCTGGAGTCGACGCTGAACTCCTCGGAGGTGGTCCCTAGGTTCCCCAGTAGTACCTTTTTCCTTTTGGGGTTTAGGGTTTATAGGGTTTAGGATTTAAGATTTAGGGGGTTCCTTAGTCTAGCTATAGTGTAGTGGGCCCCAAAACCCTATTCTAATTATTAGGGTTCCCCAGTAGCACCCTTTTGCCTTTTGAGGGTCCTATCAGGGCTCTATAAGGGTCCCTTTAAGGACTCTATAAGGGAACTATAAGGTTTTCCATGTAGTACCCGTTTGCCCCTTTCCTTTTTGGGTTTTGGGTTTAGGGTTGCCAAAAAAGACAAAGGGTACCCTTATTATTATTGTCATAATTGTTAACATGGGAACCTAGGTGGTCTTGTCCAGCGAGGTGTTCTCGACGTTTACCGGCGAATCTGGGAGCACGACCTGGTTTGATAGGGTTTCGGGTTTTACGGTTCAGAGGCTCCGGGTTTAGGGTTAAAGTCGTCTGGTTTAGGGTTTGGGGTTTATGATTCATGTTGTACGGTTTAGGGTTTTCAGTTGTAGAACTACCGTGTGGGATTCTTCCGTTGTCCTCCGGCCGGGCTCCTCATCGGAGGTATCCTGTCAACTTGTAGCAAATGTGGTTGGCTTATGACTGTTCCCAACATCAGCTTTGGCTTCTTTTGTAAGGGGCTTGGTGAGTTTCTGCAGGGCTGCTTCGGAGTATTGAGACAGGTGTATTTCGGGCTTGGTGGTACTAGTACTGCTTCATATCCTTCAGCCTGTCGCAGCATTTGCTCAGCTGAAGTCTCCCTACTCTGAGGTATGTTTGGCGTGGCTCTTTGCACATGCTGGTCACAAGAGCCCTACTTGATATCCGAAGCCCGAGGGCACGAGCTGAAGGCTCAATTCTTGTATAAGCATAAAGCCAAAGCCCGAGAACTATAGTCCTCAAGCCTTAGATACCGCGGACCTAAACCCGAAACTGTAAACCCGAAACTATAAAAGTTTTGAACCCTGCAGACCCTTAACCTTGAACCCTCCTAAACCCCGACAGAACTAAAACCAAAGAACGCCCCAAAACCCAAACCCAAGACAACCCAAACACCTCGATCGCTAAACAACACCCTAAATTATAAATCACCCTAAACCTTAGACCCATGAGGATCTAAAACTTTATGACAGCATTACAGCCCAAGAGCACTAAATCCAAGAGGACTCCTTAAAGCACAATTAACCTGAAAACGCCAAGAAACCCACAGCGTTAACCCTTCACAAACCCTCAAATTCAAAACACCCGAGAGCCCCAAACCCGGCACGAGACACATAACCTTAAAAGAGCACTAAAACCACGAACCCCAGAAAGAAACAGAACAAAGAACCCTCATCCACCAAAAAAGCCAATAACCTAAGAAACCCAAGAAGGAAAGAACAACTCTCTCTTAAGAAGCCCCGAAAAGCCCATAATCTCCAAAACGCCCTAAAACCCTAAAACCTAAAGAAAGAATGACACCCAAGAATCCCTGACAACCAGACCGAGGAAACGTGGAGGCTTTTCCGGTCTCAGCTTCGCACAAAAAGCCGCCGGGTCGTTGAGTATTACCTAGGTAGGGCTTTGGGACATTTTATATTTTGCCTTATTGGGCTTAAGAGGATCTTATTTCCTAATATTTTTCACAAGCTTTAAAAGCCCCACCTAGTTAGGGTCAGTAGAGTAGGAAACCTTTAACCTTTTTGGGGTAGTATAACCCCTATAAAATCCTTGCATTATGAAAAGGGTTAACCTTTAGTTCCCCATGATACCCGACAAGTAGGATTAGGGTCTTAGGGGTTTTGGAGGTTTTAGGTTTTGAGGTTTTAAGGGTTTTAGGTTTTTTTAGGTTTTCGGGGTTTCGGGGGCTTTTGGTTTTTGGGGTTTAGGGTCTTAGGGGATTTAGGCGGGTTTGAAGTTTAGGGTCTTAGGGTTTTGTTGTTTTAGGGTTAAGGCTAAGGGTTTTGGGGTTTTCGGGTTTTCGGTTTGGGGTTGGTTAGGGTTTCGGGTCTAGGGTTTCGGTGGCTTGGACTTCCGGGTTTCGTGGGGAAGTTATGGGGGACTAGGATTTGGAGCTGGGTCGCTGAGGTATCAAGCTTTCGTTTTCTGCCTAGGGATTGGGGTTTGGAGGTTACTGGGTTTTGAGTTTAGGGTTTAGGCCCCTTCAACCTTGAACCCCAAACTTAGATCTCGAACCCTGAACGCACATGCAGACCCCTGGGTAATGAACCCCTTGTCCGTAATTAATGAGGATTGTTTCCTAGGGATAGTAAGGTTTTTTGTTTATAGCAATCAGGGGTTTAGGTTTAGAGTTCAGGGTCTCCCTGAAACCCCTGTGCCACTCAACCCTTGTATCGCCGTTTCCTCATTGTAATTACGGCATAAACCTAAAACATAATGCTAAAATTTCAGGCCCCTCTACTAGCCTACTAGATAGAATGGAGAAGTAAGGCTGCTTGTCTGCGGTGGTTCTCCATCGGGATGCTCCTCGCTGGATTGCAGCTGTTTGGTCACAGAAGAACAAACGAACCAGCAACCTGGGATTGTGCACTTAAAACAACTTTTCAGGATGTAGGCTGCATCGGTTAGGGTCCAGGGCCAAGTTTGCGATCGAATATAGGGGCCTTAATAATAATTAGAATAGGTTTTTGGGGCCCAGCATACTATAATTTTAATAAGGAGCCCCCACAATAGTATCGGTTTTAGGCCGCTATATTAGTTGTTGTTGGGTTTGGGTTTGTGAGTTTGGGGGTTGATCTTCGCGTCACCCAAAGGTAATCCGACAGCCTTGTCATCGGAGTTTGCCACGCTTGTTGGAAATCAGATGCCAGATGCTGGGTTCTTTTTCAGGAATTTAATTTAAGATACCAAAATAAGGAAACCATGGTCATTTACTTTAGATTTAGGTCCCTATTATGGTAGCTTAAGTAAAGCTCCTTAACGAGATCCCAGGATGCTCATGGAGATTCTGATCCCCAGATGAAGCTGCTAAACACACTGAAGGAGAATTTTCCACATGTGGCGGCTGCCTCTTACGACTACCTGTCTGAGGTGAACTGTAGCGTTGCTGCTTTCCTGGTATGTAGCCAGACCGCTCTCATGAGTTTGTTTTGGGTTTAGGGCTTAGGGTTCCTGCGCAGACCCTCATAAGTTTGCGTTCAACCATATTATGTTGTATTATGGTATTGTTTGTTTTGTTGGTCCATCTTTCCATCTTTCGGAGAGGAAGCAGCCGCAAGCAACTTGAAGTTTCAAGAAAAAAGCTGGGAACGAAACTTGACTGTTTTGTGTTTCGGCGTATGACTTCTACAAGGGTCCCCACAAAATCCTTTTCTGTAACCTTCTGCAGGGGAGAGCAGACAAGCCGAGGCAATGTCAGTCTTGGCTTGACGGGCGCAGAGTGGGCGAGTTGCCGGGACTTAGCAAACGACCGTTCGACAAGGCGCTCGAACAAGTCTCCGCCTCATGCAGCGATTGACGTTGTGCGACTGGCGCGGATATTTTACCAGTTGCCAGGTAGGCCTTTGGCACATTTTAGATTTTCCCTTCTTGGGGCTAAGTGGATCTTTGTTTACGAGTGTTCTGCAAAGGCGTTGAAGGGCCAACCTGCATAAAGGAACCCTGCAATCCCCTATAGCCCTATAGATCCCTAAACCCTAAACCCATTAAAGATCCCTTAAAGGAACCCCTGAAAGATCCATAAAGATCCCTTAAAGGAGCCCCTAACAGATCCCTTAAAGGAGCCCTACTAGAGGTTGAAGCAGGCGGCACGAAGGAACCCAACAGAGTGCCGGCACTGGCCCAGCTTGAATGTCAGCAGCGCGAAGCTTTACTGCTCTTAGGAGTTATAGGAGTTATAGGGTTTATGCGGTTTATAGGGGTTGTAGGGTTTAGGGTTTAGGAGTTATACGGTTTATGGGGTTATAGGGTTTATGGGGTTTATAGGGTTTATAGGGTTTAGGAAGTTTAGGGTTTAGGATTTAGGATTTTTCTTATAATATAACTCCAAGGGATTAACAAGAGTATGATTTTTGTTTTGGTTAAACGGACGGCTAAGGCAAGAGCAAAATGCTCACCCAGAGACGACCGCTACTGCCCGAAGCCGGTCTTGACAGCAAATCTTGCAGTTTTGTACAGTATGTCCTTAACCCCTAAACCCCCAAAAAGCTACAAAATCTAGGAACCCTCAAAACTACAAACACCCGAAACCCTAAACCCTCAAAGCCACAAAACAGTCAAAGCTACAAACAGCCCTAAACCCTTAAAGCCACAAAACAGCCCTAAACCCTCAACCCTCAAAGCCACAAAAAAACCCTAAACCCTAAACCCTCAAAGCCACAAACCAGCCCTTAACCCTAAACCCTCCAAGATCATCCCAGGCAACCCATTGGCCGCCGAGTTGGCCCGGGAAATCCCCTGGAAGTGCGAAAGACTGGATGGCCTGTTCCGAAGCGAGCCCGGGCGGTTTAGGTTGCTTGGTTTTAGGGTTTAGGGTGTAGCCCTTCAAGCCCTCCCTCTCGACTCCCGACTCTGCCTTGAAGCCTTTCACGCCTTCTCTTCAAACTCTCCCCCCTCCGAGGGTGTAGGGTTTTGATTAAACAGAGCCTTAGAAGGCTTCTACAATCTGTCAGGGTTACTAGAAGGCTTTGAAGTCTGGGGCTTAGGTGCAAGGGCCTTAAGAATTATGATGGGATTTTCGTGCGGGCTGTGTTAAGGGAGTCATTTTTGCTGATCATTCTGCTCCTTATATTGGGTCTTATGTATAGTCTCCATTGTGGTTTCCGATTTGTTTCTTTTGCGATGTTTTGTTTGTTAGTGGATCCGCTTAACCAAACGGGGCTGCTTGGGAGACTGTAGACACAGGGTTTTCGGGATTAGGCTACAGGGTCTTAGGTTCTCCGTGGCTGAAGGTTAGTGGGTCAACAAAACTAGCCAACCGACCAAAGCCGCAACCCTGAAGCCTGAACCTTAAGCGCTAAACCCTGAACCCTGTACACCCATGCGCGGTTCGCAGCATCGCGTATCGTCGTGGGAGAGGCCCGCATGACACATTAATGTAACGCCCTACATTTCTGACCCCGTTCCGTTATGTCCAGGCAGTTATTCCTGTGTTTTGCCCAAGCCAGGACACTCAACACTCAACTCTAAACATGGCTACGTAGCCCGAATCGCACTCTTAAAGCCCGTCTAGAACTTGTACAAAAACTCACCAACCCTTTAAAACCCTTTTGTAGCAAGCCTCCTAATCAAAGTCTTAAGCCCCCAGCTCCAAAACTCTAAGCCGAAAGTGCCTAGAGCCAAGAAGCCCCAAAACCTTAAAACCAAAGCCATAGTTCGTAAACCCTTAAACCCTAAAACCCTAAACCCTAAAGCCGAGAACCCTAAAGCCCTAAACCCTAAACCCTAAACCCTTAAACCCTAAACCCTAAACCCTAAAGACCCTAAACCCTTAAACCCTAAAACCCTAAACCCTAAACCCGAAACCCCTAAACGACCCTAAACCCTTAAACCCTAAAACCCTCAAATCCCAAACCCTGAGCCCAAGCTCAGTAAGGAGACGGAGCGTGGTTTGCGACGAGCGGGGCAGAGAAGCCGAGGCTGCTCTTCGGGGTTAGGGCCGTGTAGGAGTTTAGGGTTTAGGGGTTTGAGGGTTTAGGGCCGTTTAGGGGTTCAGGGTTTAGGGGTTTGAGGGTTTAGGGCCGTTTAGGGGTTCAGGGTTTAGGGGTTTGAGGGTTTAGGGCGGTTTCGGGGTTTAGGGTTTAGGGGTTTTGAGGGTTTAGGGCCGTTTAGGGGTTCAGGGTTTGAGGGTTTAGGGCCGTTTAGGGGTTCAGGGTTTAGGGGTTTGAGGGTTTAGGGCCGTTTAGGGGTTCAGGGTTTAGGGGTTTTGAGGGTTTAGGGCCGTTTAGGGGTTAAGGGTTTAGGGGTTTCAGGGTTTAGGGTCGTTTAGGGGTTTAGGGTTTAGGGGTTTAAGGGCTTATGCACAGTCACTGCGGACGATCCGGGCGAGATGCACTCAAGGATCTCTGGGTTTAAGGGTTTAGGGCCGTTTAGGGGTTTAAGGGTTTAGGGGTTTAGGGTTTAGGAGTTCAGGGGTTTAGGGTTTAGGGGTTCAGGGTTTCGGGTTTAGGTCAAATGTCCGACGACAGGGCATATCAGGGCGGTTGTACATTCTTCAGTAGTCAGGACCTTCATCGGGGTTTACAGGGTGTGTAGGGTTTTCGATTGATTGTGTTATTCACCGTTGTTTTGGGTCTAGGGCTTCGGGTGAAGGCATCTGAAAGGCTTTAAGTACAAAGGTTCATTGGGTTAGTGGTGGCTTTCATAAAGTGTCGCACGGCTTTGGAGCTTGGTGTTTTTGTATTGGGGCATACAGTATATACATAGAACTATAATTATATATATGTATCAAAGTATACCGCATCTGTGTGGCTGTATAGTGATTATAGTGGTTCTGACAGGTTGTGGACTTCTAGCGTTGTGTTGCTCGAAGTGTTGAGCTGGGGCTTGGCCTTTGGGGTTTAGTTCTTATGGTTGAAGGTTTAGGGCTCTGGGGTTTAGGGCTTTAGGCTTGTAGGGGTTTAGGGCTTTAGAGTTTAGGGCTTTAGGCTTTTAGGGCTTAGGCTGCAAGCTCTAGAGGCTTATGGTTTAGGCTTTACATAGGTCCACGGGGTGACCCTTCGATAGAAGCCCGGCAGAACTCACAAATTCAGAAGCCCTTAGCGAGAACCCTGTAAAGGAACCCTTCGAAGGAACCCCAAAAAGGAACCCTTAGAGTAACCTGCAATGGAGCCCTCACGGCCCACAGCCCCACATCCTTATGCCCTGGATCCTCAACTGTTTAGCCAAAACCCTAAACCCCAAATCCTAGGCTTGCGACCTTAGGCAGAAGAAGGAGCTCAAAAATAGACAAAACCCTAAAACCTACGGCCAGAATTTCGTAAACTTTAATCCTCAACAGCACCCCATGTAAGCAACTAGCCTACAAGGCTCTCGTTCTAAAAACCGACATAGACCGTCTAAAAGCCAGGAGCACTCATAGAAACCCTTTAAACTAGCCTTAAACCCTCCAGCCGAAGCCCCAAGCCCTCAACCCCAGACCTGCTGAAAACCGTGCCTGCCCAGGTCGAGGTCGCGACTCGGCACTTAAATCCAACTTCGGGTTGAGGTTTCGGGGCTTTAGGGTTTAGGGTTTAGGGTTCGGGGCTTCGGGGTTAAGGGCTTTAGAGTTAATGGCTAAGTTTTTAGGTTCGGGAGAGCCCAATACCCCTTAATTAAGGAACATGGCTTAAAATATCTAGGGCTCTAGGGCCTCATATTATGATTTAACCTATATTCCTTAATTAAGGGGTTTTGGGCTCTCTGGGGGTTTAGGGCTTTTGGGTACATTATAGGTTTAGGGTCCAAGAACAGCTCAGGAAGCCCATCTGCACGGCAGACTCCGACGCCTTCGAAGCCAAGCACTGGCGATTGATCGCAAAGTTCGGACCAACCTGCTAGGGAGTGAAAACTGGCCCTATTTTTGGACACGTTTCTTAACTTACTATAGCTATGACCATCAACACCATCAACCCTAAACGTTAAGCTCCATCATGATGGATTCCCCAGTTGATTACTGCACTAAACCCAAAACCGTAAGCGCTAGCCTCAACGATTGTTGACGACATCGTTGTTGGACCCAGGGGAACGGCGGTGTCCTTCAAATCTTTACATCCGTTAAACACTATAAGGAATAGCATAAGGGTGACTATAAGGGTTGCTCAGGGTTACTTTCAGGGTTGCTGTAAAGGCTACCATAAGGATTACCATGAGGGTTACACTAGAAGCGCTGCTTTGTAAGGGTTACCATAACGGGTACTTTAATACTGCAACCTAAAGCAGATGCTGAAGACTTTGTTCTGGGTCCAGGCAGGGGCCAGGGGGTTGTAGAAACTGGCCCTAAATCCCGATGAGGTTCGGGGTTTAGAATTTAAGGTAAATACTGAAAATGCACCCTTACGGATGAGGCTTGGGCTTTCGGGTTTGAGGAAAACGGGCATGTCAGGCATTATGCGGATGTACTGGGCATTTGCGAATGAATTTTGTTGCTTCAGGCTTGGTGTGACTGTACAGGGGTTGGGACGAAGATTCCGCTGGGACTCTAATGGTTTCTGCTGTGCCAAGTGGTCAGGGCTTTAGGTCTTGATGTGGCTTTAAACCCCAAGCCCCACACCCCAAGCCATAACCCTGATTCCTAAACCCTAAGGGAAGGAGCGCAAGAAGTTTGAGGCACAACTTGTGAGGTTCTTGCAGCCGCCGGCAGATGTGCGTAAATATTCAACTTCTGAAGGTTTCAAACTCCCTGAACCCGAAGCCCCCAAACCCTAACCCCTAAACCCCTAGACCCCGTAAGCACGTGAACCCCTAAACTTTTTGTGACCCTCAATAACCGACATATACAAGGAAGTCATAATAGGGACCCTAAACCCTAAACCCTAAACCGTTCTATAGCGTCCAGGTTTATGACCCTCAGGATTCTCAGAAGCCCTTGACACCTTTGTAGAACCTTTTTTGGAAACCCGCACCCCAGCCCATGTCATACCCGGCGAAATCCTACAAAACTGTCGGTCTAGCGCTATGACCGGCTTCTACATCCCTCCAGGTCTCTATCAAACGTCATACTGCACAACCTTGTAGAACCTGGGATGATCTTGTGACCTCGCAGAGTCCCGAATCCAAACCTGCGGCCTTGAAGCCTTGACGGCCCTAAACCTGAGGCCCTAAACCCTACATCCTCGCCGCTACACTTAAAGCCCCACTGCCCTAGATCCCATGGCCTGAAGCCCTCAAGCCCTTATAGTGCCCTAAGCCCGAAAGCGCCAAAGCCTAAACCCCTAAGCTCTACCTGGACCCTAAGGAACCTACATTTTTAGGGTTCCTTATTATGATTTCCTAAAATGAATCCTTAAAAAGGTAGGTTATTTGGGGGCAAGGTCCGGCCTAAAGCCCAGAGAAGCCCTCAAGCAATCCGGCGAGCAGGCGGCCCAAGCCCTTTCTCGAGAGATGCCGGGCACGCTTCTTTGCCGAAGATGGGAGCATGCAGAGTTTTGGGTTGCTGGGTTTAGGGTTTGGAGGTTCGGGTGCAGGCGCTTAGCTTTCAGGGACTTTTTTTTGTTTTCTCCGGGTGCTGTTCACCCCAACATAGATGCTCACGAGTACACCATTATTTCGGAAGGTCCCCGCAAACAGGCATACTGCAGAACTACGTAAGAAGCAATTAGAAAGCCCTTACAACACCCTGTTAGACAAACTCTTTTGAGATAAGAAGCTCCACCTGCAACCTAGTCTCCCTAGTCCCTATAAACCCTCAACCCTTAAACCTAAACCCTAAACTCTAACCCCTAAACCCTAAACCGCAAACCCCAAAACGGCCAAGGCCTGCCAGCGTGGTCCCGGGTTCCGCAGCCAGCGATGCATGGAGGAGACGAGACCATGCGTTTATGAAGGTCATTTTGGGGTTTTAAAGGTTCAGGGTGGATGGCCTGGAGTCTTCGTGAGTTATAAATAAAAGCGGCCTATTTTGGCTTCTGAGTTGCACGGGGTTTGTGAGGGTTTCATCTGGGGCTTTTTGGAATGACAGGTCCTGTCTGAGTCTAGGGATCTCGATGCAAAGGGTGCTACAATGGTTACTTCAGAATCACCTGAAACGCCCAGGCCCGTACACAGACCTGAAAGACCTACCCGCACATACACCTTTAGATCTACCGGCTTATCCCTCTCTTTCCCTCTTTGGCTCTCGGTGTGTCACGTTCATGTTGTGTCGTTTCTTTAGCGGAGGCTCACAGCGGTTGCACATGTTTCGAATCTTCGGGGCTTCAGGGCCTTCGCAGGGGTTCAGGATTGTGCAGGTTAGGACCTACCTGTGACCCCAAACCCTACAAAATGGCAGGTTATGACCCCTTAGTTAGAGGGTCGAACCCTTAAACGGTAGGTTTTTGGATCCCCAGGTATTGCCTGATCCAGCACATACTGAAGGGTTGAGGGTGCACCCATAGTAGCGTTGTTGGTCGTGGCACGCTTGACGCTGATAAATCCTAGTCCCACACTGCTTTTTTTCCGACACGTTACTGGTAATAAACAAGGTGCTGCGGTTTGTGTGTAGCAAGAATACAGTACAGCATCTGTTAACCTGTATAATGTAGGGGCATTAATGATTCTGTTCCTTGGGATCTCTGAATACTTCTGCATATAGGACCCCCAAAATCTACAGTAGTCTAATTCCCTCCACGGTTGTTTGTTCAAGGATTCTGGATAACTGCCCTGAGCCCTTAACCTAAACCCCAAGCTTTAAGCCCTGTAGGCCCGAGCCCCTAAACCCAAAGCCGCAAACCCTAAGCCCTGAACTCTACCTAGACGCCCCAAAGTAGGTAAAATAATGGCCCAAAACCTACAAAAAGGCTATTATTCTACATACTTTTGGGGTAAAACCTATAGAAAGTCTATTGTTCTACATATTTGGGGTAAAACCTATAAAAAGGCTATTCTTCTGCATACGTTTTGGGGTACGGGTACAGCCCTAAAGCCTGAGCCTCAGCCTTCGAAGAGGCCGCCTTCGGCCGCTCTAGACTAGGTAGGGCTTTGGGACATTTTATATTTCCCCTTATTGGGCTTAAGAGGATCTTATCTACTAATATTTTTCAACAGCTTTAAAAGCCCCACCTAGTAGAGTTCTGGCTCTTGGGGTCCTGGGCTGTTCGGACCCGCCCATGGGCTTTGCTTGCAAGCCCAAATTCTACAAAATATGGTTTGTTATGACACCTTGTTATGTGGTAGCAGATGAAAAATTTAAAAAGAATCGGTTTCTGCATCCAGACAACTCAGAGTTAGCGATTTGGGCATTTGGGGGCTTTAGGGTGGGGTGTAGCGTTCGGGCTTGGTCTTTGCTTCTCTGCCTCTCCTTCATAGCAAGGTCTTTGGACTCCATGCTCAGGACCGCGGCAAAATTTTGCAACCGACTCCGTCCTCACCTGCTTGCGCCCGTTCGTGCAATGCGCGAAGTCCAAGATGCTGGCGTTACATGGGCTGAATGGTCCGCTGGCCAAGTTTGGCAGCAATCCGATCACCACCTCCTACATGCACATTTTAGCTGCAAGAAATCCAACAATACAAGCTTCAACGCAGACGTAGACCAAACCCTGCCCTTCTTCGAGGCGCATGTCAGCCGCGACAAGTTTCGGACAGACCCCACTAGGATGCCGACAAGGACGAGCAGCCCCTAAAACTCTAAACCCGAAACCTGTGATGTCCCCTAAACCCCAAACCCTTTATCCCTACCATCATAAACACTAGAACCCGAAAGCATGCAGCAAACCCAACGGCCGAAATCTTGGGTACCGGACCATGAAACACCCTGAAGCTTTAAGCTTCCTTCCGCAGGACCCCGATGGAACTGTGGTTGAACCCATTGAAACCTCATTATAACACCCGCGTAAGCTCATTTTAAGACAGTTGTCGAACAATTTTGCAAGCCTTAAACCCTAAAACCCCTAAACCCTTCGGTGCCAGGAATGCCTCTAGCAGCAGTACGGCGCAGCCCTGGGAAGGCCGCAGCAGAGTTCCAAACAAGCCTAGAAATCCCCATGAACGCTTGCACCAATGCGAAGCTATGCCAGCATAGGGTGCCGAGATGAAAAAACATGATGCCGGTTGCTCTTCATGGAATCCGAGTATGTGCCCTAAACCCTAAACCCTCAACCCTCAACCCTAAACCCTAGACCCTCAACCCTAAACCCTCAACCCTAAACCCAACCCTAAACCCGAAACTGTGTAGCCTGGATTGAGTCCGAGGCCCTGGGGCTTGGGACTTTCGCATATCATATGATAAAGAGGTTCAGGGTTTAGGGGTTAGGGTTTAATTTTTTTAGGCTTCAGGGTTGAAAGGTTTAGGGTTTAGGGTTTAGGCCCTGCAACCTGGGAAGACCCTTCTAGAACCCGTATCGAAGCCTCATAAGACGAAAGGGCTTTCTTGGTTTATGTACCTTCTGGGTCTCCCAGCATCACTTTGGTTTTACAACTGTATTGGGGGCCCTCGTTAAAGACTTGAATGATTAGAAGAAAGGATCATTAGTGATCCAATGAAGGACCTTCAAACTCTTGAGGGTTTGATTTGTGGCATCGCCTCCCGAAGATGGAGTGTGGGGACTAAACCCCGAAACTCCCGATCGAAAGTGAAGCATAGTCTGGTGGGTCGGAAAACACACTACTCATTTTCCCAAGTATGGTCCTTGTGAAAATGCTGCTAGTAAAGGAAGCAAACAGTATTACTATTGTCGTTATTCTTATGTTAGTATTGTCATTGTTTTCGTCATATTGTTACTGTTATGAATGCTGAATAGTAGGTTTATTGCCTTATTCTTATGTTGTTGTCATTGCTATCCGAACCCCTCTATGTTTACACCTGGGAGGTGTCTGGGGCAGTTACGGATCCCAAGCGTCAAGCCAGCAAGGTTGGCAAGGAGGCAGGGCCGTTTTGGGAAAGCTTGGGTAGGGTGTGGGGTTTATGGTTTAGGGTCTGTGCGATTTTGTGAAGGTTTGGGTGATGGCTGGGGGTTGGTGGGTGTAGTAGTTCTGTTGGTTCTTGTCGCTACTTGTGGTTTGGCACAGTTTTCCTTATGGTTTTCGTCTGCTTGCTACTGCTTACTATCAGCAGTGTGTGTGACATTAAGGGATGTATAGGAGTATTTCAAGGTTGGGGGGATGAAGACCTCTTGAGGCTTCACTTGCAAGATGCACCGATGCTTAGCGCGCAAGACGGTCTCCTAGGGACTGGTTCGAGCACCTCCGGCACCCTCGAGCCTTACATCATGAACTTTGGGTTCTCTTGCGGTACCCTCGTGCCCTTTTGGTTCTGTGGTCTCGAAATAAAGCAGAATAATGTAGGAACCTGATTAAGAAACCTTGGGCCTAGAACCCCAAAATAGTAGGATTCATATCAGGAACCCTAATAAAGGCCCAAGGTTTCTTAATCAGGTTCCTACATGATCGCACAGCCCCTTCCCCTGGAAGCCCCGAACCATAAACACGTCAGGGGGATGGGAGAGCTGGGGAGCCCATTGGGCTGGCGAAGGTTGGCACGGAGGCGCACTTCCCCCTTTTGTTTTGGGTTGCTGTCGGCGCAGTTTCGGACTTTAAGGCTTTATCGGATTTTTTGAACTACGGTCTTATGCTGTTTTCTGCGGGTTTCTAGGGGTTCGCGGTGCATGGAGATTTGAGCTTCGGGTGTGGGGGCTGGGACTTTGGGGCTTCGGGCCTTGGGTTTCGGATTCTTTTTTTTTTTTTTGGGGGGGGGTTAGGGTTTTGGAGTCGGTTTAGGGGTTTAGGGGTTTAGGGGTTTAGGGGTTTAGGGGTTTAGGGGTTTAGGGTTTACGGGTTTAGGGGTTTAGGGGTTTAGGGGTTTAGGGTTTAGGGTTTAGGGTTTAGGGGGGGGTGTCAAGTGTTTTAGTGTAGGGTGTATAGAACGGAATTACAAATCTCTACAATTTCCCCCCCCCCTCTGCATTCCCTGAGGCTTTTCAAGGATCCCCGTAAACCCTAAACCCTCCCCCTTGTACCACCCTCCCTGAAGGATGCTCTGACTTAGGCCGTGAGAAACTCCAGGGTTCGGTAGTTTGGGCTCTTCAGGGGTGTTGGCGTTTGAGAGTTTGGGGCTTTTTGAGGGCAAGCCTAAAACCCAAAACCCTAAGCCCATAATGTACCCTATACCTTAAACCCCTAAACTCCTAAACATCCCTCAACCCTAAACCCTAAGCCAGGTTTGGGCGTTTGAAACGCAAGAATTCAGTCCATACGGGCTTCGGGGCCCCATGAAGATTAATTACCTCTCTCCTCGCATGCTTTATCGCAACAGAACGAGGAACCATATGGGAGTTTCCGAAAATTGGGGGTACCTTATTTGGGGGTCCTTACAATAAGGATCCTACTATTTAGGGTACTATATTAGGGCCCCCTATTTTCGGAAACCCCCATACGGTGCACCTTGTGAGTACTTCCCGTGACTAGTGACTAGTCTGGTTGCGTCAACTACCTCAACAAGCTTCTCAGCGTGGATGAGACAGCGCATCGGCACCGTGGAGAAGGAGATGCCCATCAGTACTAGCGTCCGCTTGAAAGACCTCAAGCTGGAGTCCTTCAAGAAGCACATCATCACCGCCGAAAAGAAAGAGCCCGGGCTTGCGGCTTATATAAAGCTTGTGGCTTAGAGTCGAGGGTTTAGGGTTTCATTAGGTCGTGGGTGGTTTGGGATTTAGAGTTGAGGTTTTGGGTTTTCGGTGGCGGGGTTTGTTCTGGGTATGGGGTGGAGGGCATTAGGTAGGTTTAGACATGCAGGCAAGTTCCGATGAAGACCAATGGCCGTCAACTGTGAATGGCTTTAAGATTGAAGGGGCTCCAGCGTTACTGTAGGGGCCTCAATAGTTGCCCAGTCTAATTTGGGGGGTTCCTTATCAATATAACTATAGTATAATGGGCCCCAAAACCCTATTCTAATTATTAAGGCCCCTATATTATACGGGTCTTAAGGTTTAGAATCGAAAGCTCACTAACCTCTGAAACCCCCTTGCAGGTGGATGGAACAGCGGAGCTCAGGGAGGAGGTCAAGGTTGGCATGAAGGCCTGGGTTTCGCTTGCAGGGTTGAGTTGGTTTCGAGGCTTTGGGCTCAAAGCCCCTCAGCTTTAAAACGCTACATAGACATAAACTTAAATTTAGAAGCCAAAATAACGACTAGTACGATTCCTCAGGCTTGATTGTTATTCTTCGCATTATGTATACCAAAGTATACTCTACAAAGCCAAAGCCCTAAAGATTTTCATTCTTCGCATTCCTATAAATAGTATACTCTACAAAGCCAAAGCCCTAAAGATTTTTATTCTTCGAATTCCTATAAATAGTATACTCTACAAAGCCAAAGCCCTAAAGATTTTTATTCTTCGCATTCCTATAAATAGTATACTCTACAAAGCCAAAGCCCTAAAGATTTTTATTCTTCGCATTCCTATAAACAGTATACGCTACAAAGCCAAAGCCATAAAGATTTTTATTCTTCGCATTCCTATAAATAGTATACTCTACAAAGCCAAAGCCCTAAAGATTTTTGTTCTTCGCATTCCTATAAATAATAAATAGTATACTCTACAAAGCCTAATCCCTAAAGATTTTTATTCTTTTCATTCCTATAAATAGTATACTCCACAAAGCCTAATCCCTAAAGATTTTTATTCTTCGCATTCCTATAAATAGTATACTCTACAAAGCCAAAGCCCTAAAGCAGGAGGATGGAACAGCGCAGCCCAAGGAGGCGGCCAAGCTTGGCACGAAGGCGCCGGGCCAGGGCTAAGTGACGTTAGTTTGGGGTTTCTTTTGGGGCTTAGGGGTTTAGGGTTTAGGGTTTTAGGGTTTTAGGGTTTTAGGGTTTAGGGTTTAGGGTTGAGTGTTGAGGGTGGAATGTAGGAACCTGATTAAGAAACCCTGGGCCTAGAACACCAAAATAGTAGGATTCATATAAGGAGCCCTAATAAAGGCCCAAGGTTTCTTAATCAGGTTCCTACGTGTTGAGGGTGTAGATAGGCCTTATTAAGTCTTTGTTATGGGTATTAAGGCCCCTTACCCCCCGCCCCCCC
>BGNK01004812.1:733-22130 GCA_003297005.1 Symbiodinium sp. clade A Y106 | reverse complement strand
CCCCCCTCCCACCCCCCTGAGGGTCCTTATAGGGTTCAGAGCTTTGAGGTACTAGAGGTTTAGGGCCTTGTGTTCCGAGGGCCTGCTCCTTGCTAGGATTGCTGCTGCCAATGCGGACACACGAAACTGGAGCCTTGTTTCGTGAGCTTCGTAGACCAGTCGGAATAGATAAGTAACAGTCCCCAAGCAATATGGGTAGTTGTCAAAATTCAGGTTATTTTCTGGATACCTTAAATAATAGGTGCCGTATTATGATAGGGACCCAAAAAGGGACCCTAATTTTGACAACCACCCATATGAACAGCACAAGACCCAATCCGAACTATCGGGTCCCTTCTGGGGCCTTCAGAGTTATTGTAAGGTTGTGCGGTATACTAGAGTGTACTAACAATACACAAACTTAGAATAAGGTTGTAGGGTATACGGTACTATACAAATAGACAGCCGTCATAATTTGCAACAAGGTCTTGGGTACCCTAAACCCCAAACCTCAAACCCTAAGCCCTAAACCCGAAACTCCAAACGCTAAACCCTACACCCCAAGCCCTAAACCCTAAACCCTGGTACGATCCGGAGGCCTCCCCGGTTAGTAACGGAAGAGCAGTCGGGGCTTGAGCAGCTCATGGCGCTCTGCAACTCCAGGCTTTGGGTTTAGGGCTTGTGGGGTTTAGGACGTTGGGTTTTGTGTTTAGGATTTAGGGTTTAGGGTTTCGGGTTTAGGATTTACGGTGTAGGGTTTCGTGGTTTAGGGTTTAGGGAAACATATAGGGTTTAGGGTTTAGGGCTTAAGCAGGGGTTTGGCCATGGTTGTCTTGCAGTCCTGCGGGCTGGTCCAGTTACGAGAAGCAGATGTGCAGGCAGTCCACTTGGCGAGGGACCCTCTGCCCGGTGCGGCCAGGTGCTCTGTGTCGCAGTTTGCCGAAGCAGACAGTCACTGCTGAGTGATGTTGGGTGCGTCTTGTGCATTTAGGGGTGAGTCCGCGTCCCGGATGGCTCCTGACTAAGCGAAGACGAGCTAGACAAAGCCTTGGAGTCGTACGAGGTGTCTTTCACCTTGATGCCGCGACAAGGCACAGAGATAGCCCCAAGAGGCCAAGTCATACCTGCCCATGAGAGGAGTGATCGAACAAGCTTATGAACTGCGCGCCACGCATGTCCTAAGTCCTGAGCAAAGTTGCTGGTAGCACCTCTCAAGCTGCCTTTGTGCCACGCTTGCCCAAGAGTGAAAGCCCTGTCCAATCAACAGCCCGAAACCCTAATGTAGGACCTGATTAAGAAACCCTGGCCCTTTAACCCCCAATAATTAGGATTCATATAAGGAACCCTAATAAAGG
Source organism: Symbiodinium sp. clade A Y106 (assembly GCA_003297005.1). NCBI lineage: Eukaryota > Dinophyceae > Suessiales > Symbiodiniaceae > Symbiodinium > Symbiodinium sp. clade A. The sequence goes on along the minus strand of BGNK01004812.1, from coordinate 20,796 downwards.
CCCAAGGTTTCTTAATCAGGTTCCTACACTAGCAGCTTTAGGGTTTGGGATTTAGGGTTATACCGTTAAGCCCGAAGCCACGGCCGTAAGCCCCTGCCTTGAAGCAACCCGAATCCCGACACCTCAAGCCGAAAGCCAGACTCTAAACCCAGACCCCCGGGAGGATCCAAAAAGTAGATCCCTTAAGGGGGTTCCTATAAAGTACCCTTTGGTAGCTAGGCTCCCAAGTTAGGGGATCTACTTTTTAGATCCTCCCCGCAGGTCTGGGAACCCGAAGCTCGATGCCTTAAGTCCCAACCCGAAAAACAAGACCGTAAATTCCAAAGCCCAAAGACCTCTACAGAGCCCTTCCACAGCCCCAAACCCTAAACCCTGAGCCGTCAAGCCTTGTACAGTAGAAGCCAGAAAGTTGGAACATCATTATCCTCATGCCCTTAAGGTAAAGTATTAGGGATCCTAGCACGAATCCTCCTAAAGCCATGTTCCAACTTTCTGGGTTCTACTATATTAGGAACCCAATGAAGGAGCCCTGGATCTTTGTTGGGATTCTTTTTACGGATCCGAATATGCCGGGGCTTTGGGGCCAGGGTTTCTTAATCAGGTTCCTACATTGAACCCGAACCCTAAACCCTAAACCCCTAAACCCACAACCCTCCAAACCCCCAAACCCCAAACCCCTAAACCCACAAACCCCAAACCCCTAACCCCACAAACCCCAAACCCCAAACCCCTAACCCCTAAAACCCCCAAACCCCTAACCCCGAAACCCCAAACCCTGAACCCCCAAACCCCAAACCCCTAAACCCCCCAAACCCCCCAAACCCCTAAACCCTGAACCCCTAAACCGCAAACCCGCTCCAGGTGGATGGAACAGTGGAGCACAGGGAGGGGGGCAAGGTTGGCAAGAAGGCTCGGGCCAGTGCTTAGGTTTAAGGACCCAGGGCTGTTTTCGAGGATAAAAGGATGTATGTATAGTTTCGGGTTTAGGATTTAGGGTTCCTTTTAGGATTTTGGGTTCCTGTGCTTAAGGATTTAAGGTTTCGGGTTTGGGATTTAGGGTTCCTTTTAGGATTTAGGCTTCCTGTTTTTAAGGATTTAGGGTTTCGGGTTAAGGATTTAGGGTTTCGGGCATTTAGGGTTCTGTTTTTGTTGAGGGCTGAGGCCCAAATCTGCAAGCTCTAAGCCCCCCCAGGCTGAAAACCCGAGTTGTGATGGCGGCCAGTTTCAAGTTGTTAGGGCTTGAAGGGTTTTTGGGTGTAGGCCTTTATAGGATTTGGGGCTCATGGCTTTAAGGATTTTGGGTGTAGGCCTTTATAGGATCTGGGGCGGCTTTTTCGCTTTAAGGATTTTGGGTTTCAAGCTGTAGTTTGGCGTTTAGGGTTGGCATTGGGGGTTCCGGGGTTGTGCTGCTCTGTTCCGGGTTTCAGCCGTAAGCCGTAAGTGCCGAACCCTGAAACGCCGAACGCTTAAGGATGCTAATGTAGGAGCCTTAATGATTAGAATAGGGTTTTGGGGGCTCCTTATTATGATTATATGGTATAGTATACCCCCAAAACCGTATTCTAATTATTAAGGCCCCTACACTAGCCCCGGAACCCCCGAACCCTAAACCCGAAGCCCGAAGTCCGGATTTTATGGGCTTTGGGCTGTGTTCTTCGGGCCACCACTGCGCTTTGCAAGGGTGGACTTCAGAATGGCAGCCTTAAGGAGTGCCCCTACCCATAGGCCCCAAAGTAGTTCCTTTTTGGGTTCATATTTAGAATTCTATAAGGTAATCCCAAAACGGAACTACTTTGGGGCCTATGGGTAAACCCCTACTCTTCTCTGTTTGGGATTAGGGTTTAGGGACCACCCTAAGACCTGCGGCTGCCCAAAATCCGTAACCCTCAACAAGACCCACACCCTGTTCCCAAAACCCTTTATTGCCCGAAGCCCCCCAGGGACGGATTCCAGCGGCTACCACCGCGAATATTGGAGCGGTGGCCTGTCTGCGCTTTGGGGTTTAGGGTTTGGGGTCCAGAGGGGGCCTCTAAACACGAAGGCTTCAGGTGTGAGTTTTGGATTCTAGAGCTTAATCTGTCTAAGGGGTGTTCTTCGGTGCTATATTCTTTATGGGGATCCCTTGTTTTCTCGGACGTATTCATGGTCTGGGTTGTTCCTTGCAGTACCCCCAGCAATGCCAGCTTGTCTACCTGATGTGCTATGTATGGTGTGCTGTTCTTTCATAACCCCTATAGCTGAGGGTCGAATGTCAGGATCTCATGTAATTCGTTAAGTGGGTAGTTGTCGAAATTATGGTCCCTTTTTGGGTCCTTAATATAATACGGCACGTAATATTTTGGGTACCCAAACAGGGACCATAATTCTGACAACCACCCAAGTGTTAAGTTGGTAACGGAGGCGGGCTAATCAAGCGTCTACACGACGGCGTAAGAGTTCGTCAGACTGATCTTACCAACCCTGGCTTTTGCGACTAGGACGGCAGACACCATTAATGGTTGCACTAATGGCAGCGGCAGTAGCATGAGCAGTACTATCAGGCTTATCAGTATGGTCATCACCATCATCAGCATCATCATCACCTTCTTCTTCATCACCACCACCATCACCATCAACATCTCCAAGAATAGCCATCACCTTCGCCATCACCATCATCATCATTATCATCATCACCATCGTCATCATCGTCATCCTCATCTTCATCGTCTTCTTCACCACCATCTTCACTCTCATTACAATGATAATAGCAATGACAACAATAATAGTAGTGATTACGATACTAATCACAATAACAATAATAACAATCGCAACAATAATAGCAATACTACGGCATCACCACCACCATCATCACCAACATCATCATCATCATCATCATCATCATCATCATCATCATCATCAGCATCAGCATCAGCATCAGCATCAGCATCAGCATCAGCACCAGCACCAGCAGCAGCACCAGCAGCAGCACCAGCAGCAGCAGCAGCACCAGCACCAGCACCAGCACCAGCACCAGCACCAGCACCAGCACCAGCACCAGCACCANAGCAGCAGCAGCAGCACCAGCACCAGCACCAGCACCAGCACCAGCACCAGCACCAGCACCAGCACCAGCACCAGCACCAGCACCAGCACCATCATCATCGTCATCATCATGATCATCCTCATTGCCATCCTCATCTTCGCCGCCATCATTAGCAGCAGCACGTGCCGTTCCTCTCCACCGCTCCGATGTTGATATTGATACTGATGATGGTGACGGCGATGATGATCATGAAAACGATGGTGATGATGATTTACACTCATGTCGATTGGCATCTTTTCGAACACTGTCATGTTGGTAAAGGGCTTGAAGACGAGTCGTGTGATGATCCTGCTGGATGTGGGTGATGAGAACTGTAGGTGTTGATGATCGTGTTGACCACCATGATGCTTCAGATGATGAGCATAGCTTTGAAGCAGACGAAATCAGCAAATCAGCGACTTTTCACCGCACGTGCCGTGCAGCATTGTCCGTGTCTTACTTGATCCAAGTTTTGTTCCTTTGTGATGACAGGCGCTTGTCTAAACATCTTCCACGTTATGAGCGACAAGAAGCATGCCTTTTGTGCACATGAAGCATGATTTCAGCCGTGCTTACGCCGTTTAGGACCTCAGACCCAACATCCTTGAACCGAAACTCCAGGTTCAGGGTTTAGGGCTGAATCCTGGCGATCCGCTTGTGTTTGGAAGACGGGAGTTTCAGAAAATCCGGGAGCTTTATGTCGAATCCTAATTGGTAGTTGTAGTTACAGCGAACCCGAAAATCAAAGGGTTTAGGAGCCCCTGGGTGCAAGAAAGTGCCGAGTCAGAGCATTGAATTTTTTTCGTGCCTGGAGAGATTCTGCTGGCATTCTCAAAACCAGTAACCACGGCCCTTAGGGTTTAGGGGTTTAGGGTTTAGGGGTTTAGGGGTTTGGGGTTTAGAGGTTTAAGGTTTTGGGTTGAGGGGTTGTTTAGGGTTTAGGGTCTAGGCCCTTTAACCCCTAAAGCCATACAATGCGCAACGGGCCTGTTAAGTCTTGTAAGATCCCTTGTGAAAAGGCCAGACTTTCTTCCTTACGCCAGACCCCGACGGGTTGAAGCCCAAGCCCCAAACCCTAAAGACGCCATATGGCAGTTTTCGAAAATAGGGGACCCTAATCTAGTACCATTTTCAAAAATAGTAGGATCCCTATTATAAGGACCCCAAATAAGGTACCCCTAATTTTCGGAAACTCCCATATACACCGTAAAGAATTCCTGCAAGACCCTCATTGTGGACTGCTGTTCAAGAGTTCCAAAAGTAAGGTGCCACGTGGCAAGGACAGTGGCAGGCAGCCTCTTGGGGTGCCCTCCCCTCTTGGGGTGCCTTGGAGAAGTGGCTATTAGTGTGTTATCAGGGTTCAGAGCTTGGGGTGTTCTATGTTCGCGGGTTTTACGGGGTTTTGTATGGCTGAAAGAGGGTCGCATACGTTATCATGAGGAGTTCTGCAAGACTTCTATGTCGTTTCTATTTGGTTGTCTAAGGGGTTGAGCATACGGGTCGCCGTGTTGGTGGTTGGGGTTGGAGGTGCAAGACGTAGGGTGCAGGTTCAGCGTGGTTTAGCATTTCAAATTCAGGGGTGTAGGATTTAGGGGTTTATAAATGGTGAATCTCTTGTCAGTTTCTCGATAATGTGCTCAGTTTCTGCGATGCAGGCGAGGCGGTGGAGGCGCACAGGGGTGAGTGGCACCAGACGTAGAGTAAGTTCCCAGTTAGGATCAGTTAGGTCACTGACTCAGGCTGACTGGCGGTAGAGAAGCTCGATTCCCACGACAACCTCACCATGTCTGAGCTGCCCAGAAAGCCGCCTCGGATTGATGTGGAGAACCAGATCGGAAGTGCGCCTCGGCCAAGCAGACTGCTGCATACTGCTCTCGCCGGCGGCCAAAGACAGCGTACCAAAGCCACGGCAGCAGCCACATGCACAGGTAACAGATTGGACATATCTTCATCGCAAGACTAGATGAGGTTTCTTGGTAAGGCTGCTCCCGCATATTGCAATCTGAGCTCAGCTGAGCGGGCTCTCCCATGACAGCCAGATGGCCGTCTTCGAGTACGGCCTAGAGTTTGGGAAGGATCCGCCCTAAACCAAAACCCTAAGCCTGTTAGTTATGATCTGAGAGTAGGATTTAAAACTCTTAGGTTGTTCGTTCCGCTGCGTGGAGCGCAGTTTCCGGAATGGAAGGGGCATCGCCAAACCTGATCACAACAATAATAACAACAGACAGTCGAAATGATAGTATCTTCCTCTCAAAGAGCAAAGAGCGGCGAGCAACTGGCCTACCTGGTTCAGGCTGCTTTGTCCCCCACCAGGTCCAGCTGAAGAAGGGGACATCCCCGTACAGCAGCGGTTTCAGGGCAGAGCTGGTTACATGGCAGATAGCACTTTACGAACAGCCGTTAGCGTTGGGTCCTAGACCCTAACCCTAAATCCTAAACCCTAAACCCTAAATCCTAAACCCTAAATCCTAAATCCTAAACCCTAGCCTCAGGCTTTGGGGCTTCCAAAGTTTAGGGTTTCGGGTAGGAGGGATCCAGGGGTTTAACTAGCCAGATTTTCTAGACCCCGGGAGGATCTAGAAAGTAGATCTACTTTTTGGATCCTCCCGGGGGTCCGGGTTTCGACCATTCCTTGGCTAATGGCCATCCCCTATCTTAACTGGGCTTTGGAGTACCATACTGTAATGCTTTTTCTTAAAGGAACCATTATGAAATACAAGGTCATACTTTTTCCCCCTGGTCACTTAAAAGCCTTAAAAGCCCAGTTAAGGTCGGATCCTAGTGTGACTTAACGAATCTTCCTTCCTAACTTAAGGCTTCACCACCCGAAACGTGTCGCACTTTGTCCACCCCAAGAAGACCCTAATTGCAGAGGCCTCGTAGAAACCTTATGCAACCCTTGGATACTTCTGATGCTTTCTTAAACCCTAAATTAGCCCCAAGCCCTAAAGTGCAAGCGCTAAACCCATAAACCGAGAACACCAAGCCCTAAAACCCTAGAAGTAGACCCTAATCCGCAGAATATGACCCCCAGCCCAGGCCCTGAATCATCAAAATCAACATCTGGCTTCAAAAGCCGTACAAGAACCCAACGATCTTCTAAGCGTACCCTAACCCTAAACCGGACCCTTAGAACCCCAAGCCCCAAACCTTAAACCCTGCACCCTGAAATCCTTAACCAGGAGCCCTAAACCCTACGAAGGGTAGGAGAAAAGGAGCTTTAAAGAAGCAAAAACCCTAAACCTTAAACCCCACCCCTAAACCCGTAAGTCCTAAACAAACTTCAAACCCTTAAGATCCCTGTTCAACAATCCAAAGCCTCTCCGTTCTTCGCCCCGAGGATCTGGATCTGATGAGAGCATCTACAGCGAGTCGGAGGCCGAGGCAAGACAAGGGGCAGGCTCCTAATATAGGGGCCTTAATAAGTAGAATAGGGGTTCCTTTTAAAGGGTACCTCTTAAAGGGGTCTATAGGGGCCTTAAGAATTAGAATAGGGGTTCCTTCTAAAGGGGTCTATATAAGGGTTGCTATAAGGGATACTATAAGGGTACTATAATATAGGGGCCTTAATGATTAGAATAGGGTTCCTGTTAAAGGGCTCTATATTAAAGGAGTACTATAAGAGATCTATAAGGGTATTATAATATAGGGGCCTTAATAATTAGAATAGGGATTCGGGGTATACTATACTATAATTATAACCAGGACCCCCCCCAAAAAAATAGTATTGGTAATTATTTAGGCGGGATCGACGGCGCACCCCGAGCACCCGACATGGGTGCGGCCGGGAGGAGCGAGAATTCAGACAAGACAAGCCCCATCCTGTGGGCGCAGGCGGGGACGCCGGATATGCATGATTGTACTCAAGATGTGAGTTTAGGCAGGAAGATGAAGAATCAGGAAAAAGGCCCCGAAGAAAGAAGAATAATCTCCGCCCTACAGCGGCGAAGAAGCGGAAAGGCAGAGCCCCAGACGCTGAGTGACGGACGTGCATGCTGGACCACTAAACACTCTAAACCCCTTACACCCCTAAACTCCTTCCAAGCAAAAACCTTTAATATAGGGGCCTGAATAATTGGAATAGGGTTTTGGGTATAATTATGATAAGGAACCCCAAAATAGGTATTGGTAATTATGCAGGCCCCTTTTTTTTTGACCGTAGGCCACGCGTTTAGGGCTCCTGTATGCATTTCATCGGGGTACAGGCACTTCAATTTAAGACTTAGGGCCAGACGTAGGGATTTACGTCAGGGTAGGGTTTAGGATTTAGGGTTTGTGGTTTGGATGGGTTTTAGGGTTTAGGTACCCCATAAACGGAGAGAAAAGCTTTGACCAGCTCGGCACAGCGCGTTCTCCTGGGCTTCAAACGACCTCGCCTGAAGCACTGATCTTGAAGAGTTACTCTTGAAGGCTAATTGAAATCCTGAGCCCTAAACCCCTAAACCCTAAACCCTAAATACCATCTGAGTACCATCGGACTCCCAGATACCATCGAATAAGGGTTGCATCTTTGGCAGGGAATCTTCTGTCACCAATTACCAAGACCTTGAGTGACAGTCCAAGGAGCATTAATATAGGGGCCTAAATAATCACCAATACTAGTTTGGGGGTTCCTTATTATAAGTATATCATAATGGGCCCCAATACCCTATTCTAATTTTACGGCCCCTACATGAACTCAGCTCATGTTTCGGGCTTTGTGTCTAAGGACGGGCACCCCCGACATGCAGTGACAATCAATGCGACGCATCTGGTGAAATCTTGCAGAAGCCATCTCACCCTAAACTCTCAATCCCGAACCTTAACCCTTGGGATCAAAATAGCCCAAAAGCCTTATATAGTATTGTCTTTGGGCCCCAAAGCCTTAATGTATGAGTCCTTAGATCCCTAGGGTAAGACGAAATCTTCACGCCCCAACACACTTCGACCTTAGAAGCTTAACCGTAAATCCTGAACCTAAGTCAACTTCTGTAAACACCCTAAAGCCCTTGTATAGAACCCTGACAGAAACCTTAAACAACCCCTAGACAATGTATAGACCCTATATCAAAGCCAGAGACAACTTTCAATACCGCTATATATATACCCATGCTTCATTATCCTTATAGTTCCGGTATAAAACCCCATAGCCGCATAGTATAGCATCCTGTAAAATGTGCCCTCTCTACAGAATCCTTACGCAATCTGTACAAAACCCATTTAGCGCCTTGTTGGCCACAAGCACGTTATTCAGAAGCGCAAAACGCAACCACTGTTAAAGCCCTATACGTACGACCGCCTTTGAAAAAAGGAGCCTGCGTTATCCAGGATTCCTGGGTTTCCTCCGCGTCCTCTCCGAGCCTTCCGTGGACGGACCAGGGCGAAGGAGGGGAAGCGTCAACGAAAAGGGTTTAGGGTTTAGGGTAGTTTATGGTTTCGGGTTTAGGATAGTTTAGGGTTCAGGGTAGTTTAGGGTTTCGGGTTTAGGGTAAGTTTACCTTAAGGGTCCAAGTAGTTCTTCTTTATGGTTTTTGGTACTTAAAAAGATCCTAAAGCCATAGCAGGGAGTACCAAGTACCCTCTGGGTTAGGGCTTAGGGGGGGGGGGCGTTAGTTGGGATTTAGGATTTTGGGCTTGAGGGTTTTCTTGGGGCATAGGGTGTTTAGGGTTTTGGGGTTTAGGGTCTCAGCGTTTTGGGGTATACTGTGTTTTTTAGGGTTTTGGGATCGAGCGGTTGGGGTTTAGGGCAGTTTAGGGTTTAGGGCAGTTTAGGTGTTTTAGGGTTTTGGGGCATAGGTTTGTTTAGGATTTTTGAAGTTTCGGGAGGTCTCGGGTTTTAGGGTTTTGGGTATAGGGAGTATAGGGTCAGGGGATTGAGGGTTTCGGGGTTTTGGGTTTAGTTGGGATTTAGGGGTTTTGGGATTTATGGTTTTTTGGGTTGAGGGTTTCGGGTTTTTTGGATTTAGGGGCAACTTTCATGGGATCAGGGCTCAGGATTTCATGCAAACGCCGATTCCCGTGAGCGAAGCTCGAAGCCCCAAACTCTACCGTCCCCGTAAATCCGTGGTCGTTGAGAATCTTGGCTCTGTGAACCCACACTCGAAGCCTTCAAATTGTCAAAGATTGGGGGTTGACATCCTACACTCTCGGTGAATCTCGGTTCTCTGATCCGAAAGCCTTAGCCTTAACCTTTTGAGTCTGAAAACCCTAAGCCAAGCCAGTGCCAGGTGGTTACAGACACTCCGCCTACACGTCCTGGTAGACGCCTGCGCCAAAAATATCTGCTCGAAGTTGGAAGTTTGCCAAGGTTCCCCGTGGACTAGGGTCTACAGTGAAGTTTGGCGGTTCCTTATTATTATAGTTATAGGACAATGGGCCCCGGAACCCTATTCTAATTATTCAGGCCCCTATGTTACGCGTGAACACCCGGATCCTGAGAGCCTGCATATCCTAAACTCTGGTGCTCTAAGTCGTAATCCTAGACCTCGGCCAGGCAAAAAGAGGCCTTACCATAGGGGCTTCAATAATTACCTATACCATTTTGGGGGTTCCTTATTCTACTTGTAGTATAATGGGCCCCATATCTAAACAGAAACCTGGTTAAAAGGGCTCCGAAAAATTGGATTCGGTAGTTTCACCTGTCACTGTAAAATTTTGGACGCTGAAGTGTGGCTTGAAGTTTCGGCGGGGTTTAGCCGGATTTAGTGGTGCGTGAACAGGGAGCCCAACTCGGAAATAGGTCATACTCTTCAGAGCTTAGAGCTTCCAAGGATTGAGGCCGAGGAAGCGCCAGAATCGCAATTGCCTACAATCCTACCTCTGACTTACTTGCTAGGTGTTAACTTGTTATCAGCCACAATAGCCAGCCACCTATGCATGCGAACAAACGTCAGAACGCAGAACCACCCGTTCCAATGCAGTGTAGTTTAAGTATAGAGAATATTACTGAAGAGAGATGTGAGAATCCGAAAGAGCGCCATGACGCCCCTTGAGAAATCATGAGAAGGACCCAACAATTTGAACCCAAAGTCCAAACCCTAAACCTTGAGCCCTAAGCCGTAAACCTGAACCCTTAAACCCAAAGCCCCAACCCTGAGCGATGTCCGTGCTTGCGATCACCGGTCTCAAACGGGAGGATCCTGGGATGAAGTTCCTCAGTGTTTCGGCCGGCGCTGCAGCTCTAGGATGTTTTTTCTGATTTTGGGGTGTTTCGGGCTTTGGGGTTTGCAGGTTTGAGGATTTTTTTGGAATTTTTGGGGGTTAGGGCTTCGGGGTTTAGGGTTTCTTTAGTGGCCCTCTGCCTCGAAGCTGAAACCGCGTGCTCAATGTGAAAGTCCTTCAGATCCTCGTGTTTAGGGGTTCAGGGGTTTTAGAGGGGTTTGGGGTCTAGGGGTCTAGGGGTTTAGGGGTTTAGGGGTTTAGGGTCTAGGGGTTTAGGGCTTGGGGTTTAGGGTTTGGGGTTTAGGGTCTAGGGGTTTAGGGTTTTGGGGTTTAGGGCTTGGGCTTTAGGGTCTAGGGGTTTAGGGTCTAGGGGTTTACGGTTTGGGGTTTAGGGTGCTGAAAGACTGAGCTCTGACACTTCTCTCAACCTAGAAGGCCTAGCACCCCATAAAGCCCCGCTTCAGAGAAGGCTTCAAGGTCTTGGTACACGCAAAAAGTTAAATTTTAAATGCCCTTGGAGCCATGATGCTTCGTCTGCTCACCTGGCACGTGCAAGCCCTGGAGTTCTACAAGGGATGTGTGGGGGCGTGGCATATTGAGGGGAGTCTAAGTTTAGGACTTGGGAGTTTCCGAAAATAAGGAATCCTAATATAGTACCCTAAATAGTAGGACCCTTATTATAAGGACCCCTGAATAAGGTACCCCTAATTTTCGGAAACTCCCACTTATGAACGGTTTAGCAATAGATGGTCGGTTTGTTCAATTGCCGTGTCTCCTTGGTGTGTCGTGCTTGCAGGCTGACCAAAGGTGCAGGGGTTTCTACTTGCAGAGGTTTCCCTGACGATTGAGCGTTCCGGCAAGTATGTTCCGGCTTGGACCGCCTTTTCCTCTCAAGCAGTCCTGGAAGACGCTATGTTACGCAAAGTACTGCTACACCGCACTCCGCCAGGACGTGAAGACATGGCACATAGGTTCTCCTCCGTGGGCATGGCGCTGTACACGGCAGGCAACATGATCGGCACAGGCACCCATCAGACATTGATAGGACTTGCAGACAAAGGCTGTGGCAATCTGCTGTGGGCCAACTTTCTGTTGTCAGGATTGCTTGTGACCCTGTCTGCGTTGCCGCTGCTCCATCTCTATGCGAAATACCCATCCGATGATTGCCTGCATCGGGCTGCTCAGAATGGATTTGGCAGGTACTGGGGCGGCTGGATCTCTTTCATCAACGGTCAGCTAGTCTCCATCGAGCTGCTCTTTGCCGTCACCATGCAAGTTTCCTTCTTCGGACGCGCTGCTTCAAGCACTCTTCTTCAAGGGCTAGTGGGCGAGTGGACAACTGCACTTGAGAAACTTGTGGCCCTTGGGCTGTTGGTGGTGCTGTGGCTGGCCTTCCGTATGAGAGGGGTGCTCTTCACGGCAAACATCGCCTTTTGGCTTGGTATCCTGGAGCTCTGCACGGTGGGGCTGCTTGCTGTCAGCAGTTGCCTGGGATGGGCTGTGGGGTCGCCCTTGCGAGCCGTGACACAACTTCTGGATCCCGCGGAGACACAGTGGGAGAGTTTCCCTTCGGGGATTCATGTGGCAGTATTTGCCTATGGAGGTTTCCCGGGCATGATTCAAGCTGGAGAGCTCGTGAGAAACCCGCAACGAGACTTGCCCTTGGGAATTGTACTGGCATGTGTGTTGACGATGTGTGTCTATGTCACCATGTCCGCATCAGTGCTGCTCGTAGCCAGTCCCGGAGCCATCAGAGACTTCAACACCGGTTTTGATGGTCTTCGGGGCATCTTGCCGGAGACAGTGCTCAGAGGTGTTTCAGCAACAGTTCTGTCATCGGTGGCCAACAACGTCATGGAGAATTCTTTGGTCGTGATCAGCAACTTGAACCACATGACAGCGCCCGGTGGCCCGCTTGCGTTCATGAATCGCGGCTTCTTCCACTCCGACACGGCGACGTTCGGCATGATCATGCTGTTGACCATGTTCAAGGAGACCATCGGATTGAACTTTCTAGGCGATGCTATCGACTTTGCACTTCTCTTGCAATTTGCCGTTTTTGCCTTGCTATCCATCGCGCAGCGGGGGAGGCTCGCGCCGCCGTCGCTCAGCTTCACGTTGTCTCTGCTCTCATTGGCCATGAACCTGTTGCTCGGCACCTGGCATTTCTACCATTCCTCCTGGAAGCCGATGGTCGCCCTGCTGCTCATGGTCTTTGCACCATTGATCTTCTCCCCACTCCAGCAACCGCAGCAGCAACCCCTGAGCACCAAGAGTGAATGATCAACACGCCATCATGGTCTGATAAGGAGGAGCCCGACGTGGAACTTGTTAAACTGATTCAGCTTGTAGAGCCGCAACACATGCGCCGTCTGCAGCTTCTTTGCATGGTATGCAGGATGTTAGCAGCTTTTTGGTCGCGTTTTGCTGGGCGGTTCACTGCACCGAGAAAGTGTTGCGAAAATGATGCCACACCGTGTTTGCGAGACTTATGCATGTGAGCAGCCGCTTCGCAGACCACAGTAGCGCATGTGAGAACATTTGCTTGGCATTCCGAGGCTAGGCCCAGTTACCATGGCTCGAGTGCCGGCCTCAGGTATTATAGAGAACTACCAGATACTATTTTGGGGGTTCCTGATTAGGTTTATAGTATATTATACCCCCAAACCCTATTCTGATTATTAAGGCCCCTGTAGTATTCCGTCCTCGCCAAGTGTGTTCCCGGTGGTTTTGAAGACATTTGCATCCTTTGAAGTTTGCCAGGACCCTCCTTGTACTCTCAAGTAGGGGTATATGGTGCCAAATAGTGGGCATTTAGGGTCTAATAGAGGGTCTAGGTGGGCTTCCTAAGCCGTCCTTCGTTGTATGAGAAGGTTTCTGAACAGTCCCCGTAGGTTTCGGACGGTGGTCTGTTTTTGCGTTCAGGGTCTGGGTGTTTAGGTGTTTACCCATAGGCACCAAAGTAGTTCCTTTTCGGGGTTCATATTTAGAATTCTATAAGGTAATCCCAAAAAGGAACTACTTTGGGGCCTATGGGTAGGGCTTGGATTTTGGGATCGTTATGTCCAGGTGAGGTGGCTTGAAGACTTTACGACACTACTTCTTTGAACGTGGGTGGGCAGCTGGCTTGCTGATAGCCTTTACCAAGGACACCAAATCTACACGCTGCAACCGCAACCCAGCCCGAAATGGTAAACGAAACTTTGAGTCCCTATGAAGTTCTGAAAGCTCTGTAAGCCTGCTTCCTACAATGAGTTCTCAACCCTTCAAGGTGGCCTCTGTAGATCCACGCTGTTTCCAGGAATGGACTAATATTCAGGTTCACAGTTGCGGGCGCGGACGCAAAGCTGTGGATCGTATCATCGCCAGACCAGAGGCGTAGACTCTGAAACCGAAGCCGTAACCGCAAACCCTGCAACAGAGTCCCCCTATTATCAGGTATAGCCCCTGAAGCAGTCGGGCATGGGATACCCACCCTAAACTCTGAACTCCGAACCTAGGATTCCTCGGGTTATAAGAGGCCTAAATCCGAACCCATCCTAAAGGGGGAAACCTAAAACCCCCCGCTCTAGGTGCCGCGAGCCCCAGTAGTGGCTTCGGAAAGACTAGCAATAGCCTTACCTTTGGTTAGTAGGGAATGGAAGAATGGTAGTAATAGTAGTTATAATTGTACCCCATTCCTCCATTCCCTACTAACCAAAGGTAGTGTGCCCTTGGAGTCCCCATAGAACCTCTGTATTATCTACCCGTCGACTCTCACCTACTGCGTTACTACTCTCCATCTTGAACCTCTGTACGGCTATACGGCCTTTGGTTTAGGATTTAAGGTCCAGGGCTTAGGTATTTTTTGGCGCAGGGGGTTATTCAGGGTTTAGTTTGGGGTTTGAGGTTTGGCGATGGTTTACGGCCTACGGTGTCGGAATTGAGATCCTAGCAAATTAACAACCTGCATTTCTGTTCATCAGGCAGCGATGCCATTTTCTTGGAGTCCCTGCAACATGTGCTATCATTTGCCGCTCAAGAGGAGTTCAGCTTTTCTGTTTGGTCTACGCGACAACCATCCTGCAAAGCCTGTAAAGGTACCCTGAAAAGGAATCCCACTCAACCTATTTATGACACGGGTCGTACCATGGGATGAAAGCCCCGCAATTTCTGCGATGGCGCATTTCGGCTCGGGGGGCTCTAGGGCTTCCTAAGCCGCAAACCGTAGAACTTGAACCTGGAAGCACTAAAGCCACTTAATTACCCTAAACCCTAAACCCTCATAGCTCCTCAGCCAAAGAACCTAAAACCCTAACCCTTAAGCCCTCACACCCGAAGCCTCCGCCCACCCGGCAGCCTGTGCTATGCTTGGCTCTTTTCGAAGCCTCCAGAAGTCTTTGAACCACCCTTGGCATCCGCAGCCCTCAAACTACCCCACCCGAAACCCTAAACCCTTAGTAGCTGAGTGGATACACTTTACATTTTTTTGGATAGTACTACCCACTATAAAACTAAAAGTGTACACTTTTTGGGGCTTATGAACTCATCAGCTAAGAACCCATAAACTCCGCAGCCAACACCTTCGTCCAAGAGCCCTGAACCTCAAACCTCATACCAGAACCCCCTGAATCCACGCAAGGCCTCGTAGCCGAAGCTCTAGGATCTTCCCAGTGCGAGCCGTAAAGCTCCGATGCGGCTCTGCGTTGCTGGTGCCCGTGGCCGGGATGCAAAACCCAGAGCCTGAAATAGTGAATATCTGGGTTTCTTGTGAAGGACTTTAAGGTACCACGATTAAAAAAGCCACATTATTTGCCATAGACTGTCATGAGGTAACTTCAATTGAAATCCTGAACAAGAGCAGATATGGAAGGCTTGGGAAGATTACTACTACTCCTTAGGCCCGGGTTCTAGAGTGCCGTAGTGTATACTGTTCCTTTTTGGACCTGTTCCTGAGGACATTACGAAAAGACATGTTCACTGCGACCCTATTCTAATTAAGAAGGGCCCTGTAGTATAGGATCTGAAGAATTTCAACATCAGGTTGTTGGTTTTGGCTGTGAGCGGAAATTTAACGGACTTATGGCGATGTTGCCGAATCTCCCCGCTCAAAACGGAGTGGGGTTGAAGGGCTAAAAGGTTAGGGCCTGCTAAGATAGGGGTCTGAGCAACTACTACTTGTAGTAGGATCCACCTTCTAGCCTCTACATAAATGAAGCAAACTATACAGACTATACACTACAGCCTTATTCTAATTATTCGGGCCCTTTCATTAGCATTAGCGTAGGCATTTCGTTTGAATTCGTTTTAGGGTGTTGTGGCTTGGGTCCCGAACCTAGGAGAAGTACCTAAGCACCTGCAGAGCCTAAGGTCTACTTGAGGGTTCTTGTTAAGGAGTTTAATTGAAGTTACCATAAATACTAAGGAAACCGTACTATTTACTATAGATCCCTATTAGCTAGGGTAACTATTAGATTAACTTCCTCAACTTTAACACGAACCCAGCCCTGGGGGCCTGGAGGTCGGCTTGAACCCTTAAGAAACCCTAAACTGCGAACAGAAAGCCAGTAAAAGAGCCGTAAAGCCTAAACCCTCAACACTTAAAGGAAACCCTGAAAATTAGCACGCCCTTAAAGGCAGTCCCTTTGAGCCAGTAAGGTGCCTCTGCCCTCCGAGCCTTTCGGAGACCTGCGGTCCAAACTGCAACTCGGCAAGGGTTCAGGGTTTAGGGTTTAGAGTTCAGGGTTCAGGGTTTCGAGTTCAGGGTCTATGGGTTTAGAGTTCAGGGTTCAGGGTTTAGGTTCTTTTTCGGTTTTAGGGCTTTAGGGTTCAGGGTTTAGGGCTCTTTCAGGGTTCCAAATCTGTACTGGGGTCTACAAAGGCTTCAGGGTTCAGGGTTTAGGTTATGGGGGTTCCTATATGGGTGGTTGTCAAAATTAGGGTATTTTTTGCGTCCTTAATATAATACGGCACCTATTACTTAGGGTACCCAAAAAGGGACCCTAATTTTGACAACCACCCATATGGGTTCTGTGCGCAAGGGCTTTGAAACTTTGGGCTAAGTTTTTTTCTGTGGTTCCGGAGCCTTTGTTTTTAATGGTTTTGGGGGTGATCGAGTCTGTTCGGTGTCGTGGTTTCTGGTTTCCGGGGTTCAGGGGTCGAGGGCATTAGGTGTCGGATGTTGGATAATAAGGCTCAGAGGTTTAGCATTTGATTTAGGTTTCGAGGTTAAGGTGCCTAGGCTTCAAGCGCTTTGACTGTTACTATAGGGGCTTAGATGATTACCTACACTATTTTGGGGGTTTCCTTGCTGTAAACGCGCTATAACGGGCCCCCAAACCCTATTCTAGTTATAAAGGCCCCTATATTAGGTTTTGTGTTGTTCTTAGATTTTGGGACTTTCGTACGCTGTTCGGGCCCTTTAAGATTCCGAGCTTTGGGGTTTAGTGCTTTGGGGTTTATGGTTTAGGGCTCTACGGTTCAGGGTTTTCGAGGGTTTAATTCGGGGTTCTTTTTTTTGGTGGTTTGGGACGTGGCGCATTGGGTTTACTGTTTAGGATAGAGGGTCAGGATCTTCAGGAATCTCATGGTTTGGTATAGATAGGTTTTAGGTTTGGTTGGGTCTCTTCGGATCCGCAGGGCGTGGGGCCGTGGTGGGTTCTTCGGATTTTGGTGGTTTGGGGTCTAGGGCCTCCGGGGGTGTAAGGGTGTATGTAGGGTTGAGCGTTTTGGGGCTTCGTCCACCGGCAACCCCAGGCTTTCTGGACGGGGCGCCGCCATGTGGCAGATGCCGTTGAGCGTCTCTTGGCTGGTCATCAGCAACGGTAGCAACTTAAGTTTTTAGAAGTGCTTCAAGGGGTTGCAATGTAGGGGCCCTCTTGGTAAGACCAGGTCTGGTGGGTAAGACCAGGTCTGGTGGGTAGGGCTTGAGGGGGACGTCAACGGCTTATGGTTCGGGTTCGGGATTTGCCATGCTAAACTAAATTACTATAGCCCCAACCCTAAACCCCATTATAGAGGTATGTGTCAGTATTCCGCGCTAAGTTTCAACATCCCCTCCCCTCCTTTTTGCTACATTCCGCCCCCGAAGCCGATTCTAACGATGACGGCCCGTTATATTCCCACTAAGCCCCATCAGACGTCCTATACAAAAATTCCTGATCACCATCATCAACCTACTACTCTATGATCTATGAATCGAAGGTCTAAGGTTTAGGGTTTATCATCATCAACTTACTTCATGACCCGATTAGAAGCGCTCGCCCTAAACCCTAAGCTAATGAGGAACCTTCAGTCGCTAGACAAACTACGCAGCAAAAAAGGGCTTCTGTCAGGGTTTACAGTGTGATTTGGGGTTTTATCGGGGTTTAGGGGCTTTTGGTTTTATGGTTAAGCCTTTGGGGACTTTGATGAGAGTGTTGTCGGCGTCTATACGGTTGCAAGGTCCCCCAACGGTGCCCATTTTAGTGATCGTTTGCTCCCCTGAAAGACTGGAGGATGCGAAAAAAACAGACCTCCTTCTTTAACGGGTTATTACTAAGACCCGAAAAGCATCCAACACCTGCGATCCTGAACACTTCCAACTTGTTCTACTTATGCAACTACTCATAGGATTGTTAAGGGGCCGTGGTCCACGCGAGAGGGTGCTAGGGAACCTTAGAAGGGAGAATAAGGAATTCCCCGGCTAAGGATCCCATAATCGAAGGCCTTAAAGCCCTAGAGCCCTAAAGCCTAAAGGCCAAAACGCCCCTGATCGCATGGCTCTTCTACACACTGGTGCCATGACATTGACTGCACGACGCGGACGACCGAAGGTAGGAGCAAAGCTTAGCACCCGATGCCGCCATCTGGGACCTGGTTCGGAGCCCGGGTCGAGGGTTTTATTTTTAGGGTTTAGGGCTTTCAGCTTAGGGTTTAGGGTTTAGGCCGAGAAACACCCGAAGACCTTCACTCAACACCTTAAGCTCTAAGATCCTAGAGTTCCCGGGTTTCTAGGCTTATAGGTTTTACATAGAGGTTTGGGGTCTTATTGCTTTCAGGCTTTTGTGGCTTTAGGGTTTCAGTTTTAGGGTGTTCAGGCTTTAAACTTTAGGCTTACGGGCCTGCACGTGCGAGGCATGGGCACCTGTGCCGAACTCGGCTGTGGTCCGAATGCCTTGTCGGGGCTCCAAGCTCCAAGGAATATCGGGAGTTTCAGAGGATTAGGGGTACCTTATTTTGGGGTCCTTATAATAAGGATCCTACTATGTAGGCTACCCTGTTAGGGTCCCCCTATTTTCGGAAGCTCCCATATCGGGGAGCTTCCTTTTAGGGTTTCTTGGGGCTTGTCTGGGGTTTGTATGGGGGCTTTGATAGGGCGTTAGGGGGTTTTGGTAAATAGGTTTGTTCTACGCCGTTCCATATGTTTTTTTCCATAGAAGAGTTTGATCGGAGGTTTATGGGTGCTTTATGCCTGCATGAATATGGTACTAATTAGTATTTGTGTCCCTGAATTTCCTGAAGCCCCCATTCAGATTTCAGGCAATTTTCCGGGTACCTCGGTGTTCAACCTTTCTGTGGTCGAGTTCAACAGAGTTGTCCTTTGCAGACGTCCCGTAACGAGATATGAGCTGGCCGATTTAGGTACCTTTTCAACGGGGTTCCTACCAAGAGACTTGGGTACAGGGCCCTGTCTGTTCAGCTGAAGAAGACGTCCCTCGGGTACTGCCCCCACCCTGTAACACTATATATGGGGTCATGTTAAGGGCTATGTCACTTGGTACTATTACTTATCCCACCCCTCTGTAAATTCGGTTAAGGGCTAAGTCACTTTCTATATAGGGGGTCATGTTAAGGGCTATACAATATTACATTGTAGATATTCTCCAGGTGTTACAGTGCAAGACCTCCCTGAAGTTCAGAGGCCAGAGTGTAGGATCCCTACGGCCTTCAGGCTCTCTGGCGGTTTCGGCCAGTTTAGGGGTTTAGGTGTCAGCGACGTCCAAATAAACGGGGCCTTTGTTGCTTTCGTTTCCGCTTCAGGGATCGGTGAGAGCTTGGTTTCTATGAGGGAGTTTCCGAAAATAGGGGTACCTTATTTTGGGGTCCTTTATAGTAAGTGTTGGAGCTTGAGCTTTCAGCATGACCCCTGCGCAAGGATGACTTCGAAGGCCTTTTTTGCTCAGCAGGTGTGCTTTAGGGTCTTTGAGGGTTGAGCCTGGAGGTTCCAAGCTAACAGGTTCCACTAGAGGCATCTCCCGACAATTCCCTGAAAAGAGGTTAGGAGCCCAAGCTCCCTTAGGATCCCTATTGTNGCCTGGAGGTTCCAAGCTAACAGGTTCCACTAGAGGCATCTCCCGACAATTCCCTGAAAAGAGGTTAGGAGCCCAAGCTCCCTTAGGATCCCTATTGTCCTACTTAGTAGGCTTAGGCCACCTAAGTATCGCCCTCCGCTCCCTGAACTTTGTAAGTCTAGGCTCCGGGTCCTAGCTTAGTCAGGTGTATCTAGTGCTGAGCTGTGTTTTAGAAAACTTTAGCCTGACCTCAGATACCANCTCCGCTCCCTGAACTTTGTAAGTCTAGGCTCCGGGTCCTAGCTTAGTCAGGTGTATCTAGTGCTGAGCTGTGTTTTAGAAAACTTTAGCCTGACCTCAGATACCATGGACACATCCCTTCGCCGTCGCAGATCTGAGAGACAGGATCCTGATTTTCAGGACATGGATCAGGCAGAGGCCCTGGCTGCCATTCCGGAAAGGGATTCGGACAGCCCTCCCTCGGCAGAAGGTGTGACCGAGGCGCATCCTTTTTGGTCAGAGAGGGCCAAGGCTGAGGTGGAGTTGCAGAAGGCTAGACCTCAAGGTTTGGACGAGGCTAGAAGGATCCCAGAGGTGAAGGTTGACGACAC